>PVLA01015791.1:0-14860 GCA_004027455.1 Hydrochoerus hydrochaeris
AGCAGCAGCCTTGGTTGACCAGCAGCCTCCTTTGCGCCCCCCTCTGGTCTCCAATGGTACAGCCCCCGCTCCTCTGCTCTGGGGACACCACTCAGAACCCACTGGCCCCTGCTCCCTCCAGGGGCTGCATCCTGCTTAGTCCTCAGGGGAGCCTAGCGGCCATGGTCCCTCTTCTAGAGCAGCTTCAGAACGATTGGAGGCAGCTGGCCCAACCCAGTGTGGGGACACCAACCCTTGGCTGCCTGAGCTTGCGGCCCAGTGGCCAGCTCTGACTTTCAGTGCCAGGGGCAGGGATGGCTGGAAGATGCGTGTGACCATCCACAATGTGACAAATGTGGGCCACAGACAAGCAGCAGTCAAATGGTGACAGGAGGCCCTGGGAGTCACAGGAACCAAGTGAGACCAGGCCAGGTGACTTTCCTGGGGTCTGGCCCGGCACCTGATCTGCAGCCCATCTCATTTTCCCCTCTGCTACATGGGAAGTCAGGCGGCAGCCGCGCATGCATAACAGTGACTTTAAAGGGCAGAGTGGGGTGCACGGGGGGGGCTCACTGACCTCTAATCCACCTTTTAGCCATTTGGGGCCTTGTTCGTGCAGGCAAGAATGTTACTTAGTGCCTCTGTCTAGAGCAGGCGAGTGTCTCAGGAGTCACCAACATCCCCGACGGTCACTGGAGGCACAGGGAGGCTCAGCCCAGCAATGCCTGCGTCACTTGTCCACTCTAAGAAGGTTCCATTTGCTTCCTTTACTCCACGGCCCTCGGGGCATTTCCTTCTCTAGCTCTCACAACAGGGGTGGTGTCTGAGGCCCCTTTGGTTCCCTTTCCTCCCAGAAGGCCTTAGACAGTGGCCTTCCTTTTCCTTGCTCGCATTGCCATCCCTCCCTCCACCCTTTGGTCCTGCTTTCACGCTGGGGCTTTCAGACCATGCAGGTGACCTGTGTGGAAACCTGAATCAGCCTTTGTCCCACTATCTGGCAACGTCAGTGTCAGCGGAGGCTTCCTCAGCTCTGTCCCCTCCCAGACATGTCACCTGCCAGGCCAGGCCAGGCTCCAGCCAAAGCATTGGGTGACCACCCCTGCCAGCCCTGAGGACACAGCCGCTCCAATAACCGCCCCCCAAACACCGCACACGGGCCGGTCCTGCTCTCTGGGGTCCACCCTGTCACCCTGAGGAGGAGCCTGGCGACTCACCAGAGTTGCAGGGCTCTTGCGAGGGGTCTGCCCCTCTCCTTGGTTTGGCTGAGCAGGGAGGGGGAGGGGGGAGGGGCGAGGCACTGTCCCCTTTCAGTCTCTCAGCCTCCTGTATCACCGTGGCTGACACAGAGGGGACGGTCCCCCGTTCTCGAGGTGGGGGTGAGCTCCACTGCTAACTCTGGCGGCGTCCTCTGCAGGGGGGGACACTCTGAGGTGTAAGGCAAGACTGGAGAATGTCACCCTGCCCTTGCATAGGGCTAGTGAGGGACACAGCCTGTCTGTCCTGTGGGTGGCAGCCCTCATCTCAGAATCTTGCCCGGGATGTCCTGTGACTGCTGGATGACAAGGGCAGTGGACATGAAGCTTTACAGAGAAAATGCAAAACAGAGCCCGCCACAAAGCCAGCCGCTCCGCGGTGTGATAGCTCTGAATCAATGAGTGCAATATTTTTAATGAAAATTTTCTTCAAATTATTTAAAGCAAAAATGATTTGTTTGAAAAATAAGTTTATTTTTGCCAGAAAGCTGTTCACAGTTCTTGCTAGAGTCCCGCTGAGGAGGCTGTTTACAAATGCTTTAGAAAACGGTCAAAATCGTGGATGACAAAAGGATCAGAACAGCTACGATTCAAACTCTGGGGAGAGTTTAGCAGCCAACAAAACGGCCCATTTCCCAAAGGGTGCAGATTTTAGGGCTGACAGATGCGACTGACAGCGTGATACCGGGACCATCACACTTTAAGAGACACGTATGGCTGCCTGTTTTACTGTGTAGTGTACCAGCGTGAACAAGATTTAATTTATAAATAACAACATGTTATTTATATGTTGAGGAGACAGTGCTAATGGCCACAGGTGCCTGGGGACCTGATGGGGAGGGCAGCAAACTGGGGGCTTTTTCCTGCTCAGTGGTACTGACTGCAAACGGCACAGGTGCCCAAAGTTTTCTGGTCACAGCTCAGGTTTCCCGTGTAGAAGTGACGCACGGTGCATAAAAGACAACAGATACTTGTTATCTGACATGCGTTCAATCTATGTGCCTTCAACTTTATGAACCTTTGCAAAACCTTTAGACAAAGCTTAGACACATGGCATATTTAGTCCTAAACGTGCTGTTAGTCACATATACAGGTGCCAGATTCACTGCAGCCGGGGATGAGGGCTGTTTATTACCCAATGTCAAACTGGGTAATAAACGGATGATTTAAAAAGACTTTACAGCAAATGGATACTTTAAAACTATCTAGCTCTACTGAGATGCACTTCCTCCAGTGATCAAAACCCTGACAAACACAAAATCTGTTTTCTAAGGCAGTACAACACTTTGTGTATTATTTGAGACAGGGTCTCGATATGTAGCTCATGCCAGCTTTGAACTTGTGTTGATCCTCCTGCCTCAGCTTCCTGAGAGCTTCCTGAGGGTTACTGTCCTGGGCCACCACCTTGTAAATGTTATTAAATACAAGTCAGTATTTTAAGAAAACCTTGGTGTATTAAGCATAAGGATTGGATTTTGGTTTTGTATCGTGGCATTAAAGTGTTACCTTACAAAATCTCTTTATAGTAACAGTTTCTTGCTGCTGTTGTTGGTCCCGGGGATTGAGTGACCTTTGCCCTGAGTGACCTCCCCCTGGCCTCTTACTTCTCATTTTGAGCCATATCTTGCTAAATTGCTGCTCATGAACTCCTGACCCTCCGGCCCCCCTGCCTCACCAAGCACTGCCTGGGGCTGCAGGTACCGCCACCCCTGGCGTTAGGAACTGGAAATCCATTCCTTCAAAATAGCTGTAGAAAAGTTTTAAATTTCTGCAAATTCCCTTTTTGTGTGCCCTGGGGATGCCTCCCAGAGCCTTGCAGGCAGCGCCCCTCCCTCCAGGTTTATTAGTTTTTGAGGCAGGCTCTCACCAAGGGGCTTGGCCTGGACTCCCAACTTTGGAACCCCCTGCCCCAAGCTCCCAGAGTGCTGGGACAACAGGGTTGCACACCACACCTTGGTCACAATCTCTTTCCTTAGCAAAAGGCTGAACCATTTCATTAGATTTCTACAAAACAAAGGGAGGAAATAATCAAAATAAGCAAAAATCCAAAGCAGCATCCTTCCAAAATGAAGTCTCTCATAGGAAAAGCCTGGAAAGTGGCCCTGTGACCTCTCACGGCCTCCACCTCTTGGCAGAAAGCCCCAAAAGCAGGGCTGAAGTTTCCAGAAGGCACCTCAGGAAGTCTGCCTGGTTGCATCCGTTCTGCATTGCAGTACATGCAAATTCTTCCCCTAAGAAAAGTAATGGGGCAGAAAGAGGTGCGTTGGCAGCGGGGTGACAGGGCTCTGGAGAAAGCTCTCCTCCGCCCCGGAGGAAACTGAGGCACCGGGTCTGCCCCTGCCTGTGCTGCTGCAGCCTGGGTTTCCCCAGGAGTCCCTCGGGCCTCAGGGGACCCCTGGGGAAATTCCTTCCCCTCTTAGATTTACTCCAAACCAGCATTTCAGTCAGATCAACAGAGAAGAACACATAGGCCAAAAATATCTACCTTCTAATTACAATCTAAGAATTTTATAATATGCATAGAAAAGAAGGGAACAGAAAATCATAAACCCAAAAGGCAAAAAAAGGAAGCAGTCACAGACTAAATTCACTTCTAGGGACTTGGGGTCAGTTTCCCTGTGGGCATTTTTCCTCAAGTGTCCACTGGGATGATCCTCGATGGTCTCCGTGGTCCCTGGCTTTGCCCAGTCAGTCACCACAAACAGAGATTAACCACCAGACCAGCAGACTAAGGAGCCTGTGAAATGCACGAACCGAGCCATTAAATCTGTGTGCACATCAGAGACACTGGCTGGAATCCTCTGCGGGGCACTGAGCTTGCATCTACCCCTCTTAATTCACCCCTGTGCTCATGTGAATCCTAGCAGATTTTCTCTTCCACCCTGGTTTGTTTGGTGTTGGATTCCTTCCTTGCTAGTTAATCTCACAAAATTCAAGTGAGTGTCCCCAGAATTACAGTTTCCATAAAATTAGAGCCAGGAGATACAGCACGGAGAAGAAAGGAGAAGCAGAGTGCTAGGTGGACTCGCAGATCCACCAGTCCAGGTCTCAGGTAAGCACCTGGGAGGAAAGATCCCAAGGAAGTCCAGGGGTACGTGGACCCCATTCAATATTCAAGTTATTCGTGGCACCCCGGGCATTAAATGGAGGCCTTGGGGGAAGAGAGAAAAGATTAAAAAAAAGAAGAAGAAGAAAAGAAAAAGCCTGGAGAAAGCGCTCGGAGCTATTCCGAGTGATCAGGACAGCAGATGCAGTGCTTCTCCCTGGAGAAGGAACCTATCACAGGGGACAGGTACTTCCTGGAGGCTGCCACCTGCAGGAAGAGGAGGCCTGGAGCAGGGCCCCAGGGGCCCCGCCTCCTGCCAAAGCCAGGGCATCACAGGCAGAGACCAGAGACCAGAAACCAGAAACGAGAGACCAGAGACCAGAGACCAGAGACCAGAGACCACAGCTGGAGAACGCCCTGTGGGCTCCACAGGAAACACCGCCGTCAACGACCGCAGTGCGGGCAGCAGGCACAGGGCCCCGGAGGAGCTGGCCAAACTCTGTGTAGCCCCCGTCCTGTGCTCGGGAGATAGCGTGTGCAGAGGGGAACAGAAGGGACCACAGTGTGTCGTGGATGGCTATGAAAACTCCCCATTTGAACGGAAGATCTCATCAATGATAGGCACCCTGAACACCTCGGGTCCGTCCCCCAATCGCCTGCAGCTCTTGGCACCCTGCCCATCACTCCAAGGCGGTCAGTGCAGAGCAGGTGAGACCTGACCCAGCTCAGAGGCTCTCACCTGTGGCAAGTGTGGATCCACCTTCACTGCCCCAGCTCCTACCCCCCAGAGCAGAGCTGTGGCCCTAGGCTCCCCATGGGCAAGGCCTGGGACCATTGTCCTCTCCCCACTAGGAATAATTTGCTCCATGTGACCAGTGAGCCCCTGCATACACAAACACTGCATCATGTCAAGCCTATGAAACACGTAAGAGTTGACGTTATAACTGCTTGTCAGTTAGGGTTCACTAGAGGAATATGACACATAAAGGATTTGCTTGGGATTATCTGTGGGGCCCCATGGATGCCCAGGAGGGCCAGGCACTTGGCTTGCAGTGGAGCCATCAGAGGTGGTGGCCTGTGAAGGGCATCGTGCTGGCCAGCGGGGGGGGGGGACAGGGAGCAGTGAGCTGACACAGAACAGAGCTGCAGTTTCCAGGTGCCTGCTCCCCTAGGGAGACCCTTAGGATGCTACTCTGTGTGTCCTGGACTCAGGGTAAATTCCTGCATGGGTGAAGGTGAGTTCAAGATGGCCTTGTTTCCAGTGTGATTTATCTCATTTTGGGAGAAGGTTAATTGAAACCACCCACAGAGAGATAAAATTAGCGAATGAGACTCAAAACTTTTCGTCCTGATCTTGAAGAAAAGTATGAGCCCTCAGAGCTCCAGATAAAGCAGCAATCTGCAAGGTGCTGAAATCAGCTGCAACAGGAGGAGGCACAAGGAGCTCGCAGCCCCGCCGATGTAAAATACGCACCCTGCAAATATTTGTAAGGGATTTGCACAGCAGCACAGCTGAGAAATAGATCACACAGCAAGAACCAGCATTAGAGAAAGCACATCAAAGGCAAATGATGTACCGAAGTCCTCAGCATGGCAGAGAGTGAAGCCACTGTGAACTTCAAAATAAACCACAGCGAGGTCCAAGAGTGAGCGTAAGCGGGAGCTCTAGGCTGTGTGAGAGGCAGAAAAGGGCTGCGCTTCTCCAAACCGAGAAGTCAGAGTCCATGAAAACACTGAACAAGTGGAGAGTAGAAAACACAATCAAAACCTGTTTTGTGCAAAATGACAGGGCCCAGTCACTGAAAGACAGAACCAGAGCTGCGGAATATTGGAAAAGAATCAATTAAGTGATCCACCGGGAGGAAACGGAAATTGAAGGCTTCTGCTGTGAAGCAAAGTGATGCTGTGACGGGGAAGGCAGGAGTCCCTCCACTGCGTCCCTCTGAAGGCGAAGGCTCAGACCCCTGAGGCTCAAACGCACAGGGAGACTGGGCAGCGGGGACCCACTGGGCAGCGGGGACCCACCGGGCATTGCCTCCGCCTGAGGCGCTGCAGCAGCGTTCCTGGAGAACAGCCTCACGGAAGACACTGCGAGACGGACTGCGTGTCCAAGCCGCAGAAGACAGCAGTCACTGTCAAGAAAAGCAGGACCCTCAGTACAACTCTCACAACTGAGATGGGGGAGGAGTGCCCACCCCTCCTCCTTGCGCCCCGTGCCCCCCGCGGACCAGCATGGTTTCCTTCAGGGTTCTCCCTGGCTACCTAGCAGCGTCCTCCCCAGCTATCAACCCCCCACTGTCCACCCCAATGGCAGCCAGGCCATGTGAGTCCCCGTCCCATCATACTCACTCCAGTGGGGACTGTTGCTTTTTCGGGAAGAGAGAGCACCTGGGACTCGCTGAAACCAGGCAGAGAGAGACCTGAGCTACTTCTCTGCATCCACTGTGTGCACAGCATGCCTTCCAGAAGAGTCCCTGGCCTCAGCCCTTACCCTCACTGGAACAGATGGCAAGCTCCCGTGTTAGTAGCACTTTAAAGACACCCCTTGGCTCTTAGAATAGGAGGGGTTCCTCCTGTGGACTACAAACCTGTGCTGCAGCCTAAACCCTGCTCAAGGCCTGTTTGGTGTCCTGAGAACCTGCTCATTGTTTCTTTCTCTGCTAGTGTGGGCTCCAAAAATCCTACAGAAGTACTTAGGGATTGTATCCTGAGGAGGGCGGGCAGATAGCATCAAGAGGGCAGCTCACACCCAAGAGCTCCAGACACCAGCAGCCAGTTGAGAACAGCAGCTAACAGAGACCAGTGGCAGTGACCCAGCACTTGGTAGAGTCGACCAAGAGTGTCTAGCACAAGCTGGCATTGGATGGTGACAACTGGCAGCAGCAGTGACCACCAGCTGGCCGTGTCAACTGGTGTCACAGGGTGATATGGAGCCTCCCGGCAAAGCTTCACTCTGCTGCTTTATGATTTCCATCTCGGTTGAGCAAAAGAAACCTCATCTGATTGGCAACAAAACTGGGCACCCAATGTGAATTAATTACCAGTACAGCTGTGAGAGGTGGGAACTGTGATGCAGAATTATGTGACTTGAGACTAAACTTGAACGTGAAGGCTCGTGCAAAGGCAATGCTGATGGATGAGTTAGAAGAATTAGGCAAACAGATCCAGGAAGTTACAAGGCGTGTGATTTCCTAAAAAGCTCAGCTAGCCAAACAACAGAGGAAGGGATGGGGCAGCATCAAGAAACAGATAAGAGCAGAGCGGGTGGCAAAAGAAAGCTCATCAGTTTGAGGCTGGCAAGGTGAACATCGTTCCAGGGCAGGATGAAAGTCAAAGGGAACAGATTCTAATTGATTTGTGTCTCACCCAGGAAAGCTTCGTCAGGAGGTCAGCGCAGCTGGAGTCTCTGCAGGGAGAGCTGGACATAGACAGAAAGGAAAGGGACGAAACTGCACTGCAGCTTCCTGTCTCTCAGGAGCAAGCGGAGAGGGCTACAAAGTCATCAGCCGACCTCCAGTCCTAAAAGGCTCCCAACAAGAGGGGAAAAGAGCGTGTTTTGCTGAATTAGAAAAGCAAAACACCTTATGGCTGAATGGAAGGGAAAGGCAGGAACCCTAGGGGAAAGGCGTTGCTGTGCAGGAACATCTGCCTGAAGCAAGTGTCCTAACTCGGTCGGATCAAAAGCAAATTTTAGTAAACAGCGAGAGCTGAAGAAAAAACAGGTTGAAGAATTATAAAGCAAAATGAGCCCCAAAAAGAAATGTAGGAAGATGCGCAAAGGAAGGGATGACGTCAGCAGCAGAAGAGGAGAAGTGGGCCAAGGCCCTGCGGGAAATCTCCTCCGAGCTCTTTCTATGCACCAACATCCAGCATTATGAAGGGTCCCTGCTCACAGGAAGCACCCCGAGGGAATGAGGGGAAGAAATGGACACTTGCTGATGAAGATCAGGTAGGTGTTTCTAGAGGGATTCCTAGGGAGCTTGGAAGACCAGTGACCCAACACATCATTGAGACCAATCCAGCGATCTGTGCTTAAAGGTTCCTTTTCAGAACTTTCTGTTAAATTCCTAGAAACAGAATCCCACTCAGCTGTTACATCACCACACTTTTCTGTTCATGACTTGAACCTCTAGATGCACCAAGAAGGAGAGGACTAAACTCAAGCTGCCAGAGAGGTTTTCAAGTCGAGCAGACCCAGGGAATCGAATGCAGAGGGTTGGGGGGCTAGGAGAGAGAACGGCTGGCTGGCTGAGGATCGTGCTGGGGTCTCACATGCTGACGGTGTCCAACTCTGTGAGCACTCAGTCCATTATGGGGTCCAAGTGTCTCCTGAAGCAGGCTTAAGAGGCCCCACATTGGGCACCAGAGAGCTGTCACCAGTTAGCACGTGTCATGTCTCCAAGACATGAGTTCTAGGTGAATAGCCTTTTGCAATGAAGACTCTGAACCGCCCAAATGTGATCAAGCTATTTCGAGTGCCCAGTAGAGCTGTTTCACTGTGGCAGGTGCTGGTGTCCACCAGAGAGGGACAACAACTGCACTGCATCCTGGAGGCAGCCACCTGCAGGAAGAGGAGGCCTGGAGAGGGGTCAGGTGCACCGCACATTCCTGACAAACAAGGGCGTCACAGAGACCCACAGCTGGAGATCCCCTGTGGATGCTGGAGGAAACACCAACCTCAGAGACTTTGGCCTGACCTTGCAGTAGGTTCGGGGCCAGCTCTCTGGCCCTGCTCCCGTTCTGTGCTCCTGAAAAAATACCACGCCTCCTGAGCAGACGTCTGGAGCCCTGTGACCTCCTGGGTAACATGGCCACGGGTTCCTCCTTTTCCCTGTGGCCTCTGCTGTAGCTCTTCAGCAGCAAGTCATGCACTCAAGGCACAGTGTCTGACTTTTCCTTTGAGCAGAAGTGCAAAGTATCACCAGCCGCCCAATAAAGTGAACCCCAGGCTAAGGCCCAGGCCAGACTACAGCACAGGCAGGAAGGGCTGAGCCACGGGCTCTGAGGACCTTGTCTCACATGGGCCGTGGCCCTCAAGGGACATGAGACTCGGAGACAGAGAAGGATCAAGGAGGTGACACAAAGCACGTTAGAGCACCAGGCCTTCTGCTGCTGCACCATCGACGAGAGCCTCATGAAACTGGGGCTGTGCTTTGCCCCCCACCCTCAGATCCTTCCGCCCTGGCATCTCCTCCCGACAGGAGTATTGGTGAGACAGCCCCTCACTGCGTTACCGTTGTGCTCTCTGAGCATCACACGGCTGAGGAGGGCGGGCAGTCAGGGAAGAAGGGGCAGCAGCGCCCCCAAGCCGGCCACTCCCGCCAGCAACCACACAGTGGCCGATTCTCCCCAAGCAGCCCTCACTGCGCCCCTCCTCCAGCCCAGCACGAGCAGCAGTGTGAGGAGACTGGAGTGGGGTGGCCCTGAGGGATACAGTCAGAAAACTTCCTCCAAACTGTGCAAGTCAAGGAGGGACGGCAAACACAGCCTATGCCAGTGACAAGAAGCAGGGGGCAGGCAGGCACGTGGTCGCCACCTGCATTCCCAGCCGAGGGTGCTGCCTGCGGCCCCCAGAGAGATGCAGATGCAGAAGCCACGGGCCACGGTGAATACGGTGATCAGGGCGCCTAGACCACAGATGAGTTGGCAGCAGGGACAGGCACTGCCTGCGGGTCGTGTCACCTACATCTTGTGGCTTCATCGTCTGCTGCTCAATCCTAACTGTAAGGCTCCATGTGAATAGAGAGAAGCCCGTGGACTTGTTGGTCACTGGGCATGGTTCCGGGTGGACAGTTGGAATCGGCTGGAAGATGTGTTCCTGGACAGGTGCTGGGGCCAAGAGCGACACCATGTAGATCCCAACATCCCGAGAGTCCCCTTAGGCTGTGTCTGCCTACGAAGCGCAGAGCCAGGGAGCTGTGAGCATGGCGACACCGACATCCTGCTGTGGGGGCCGACCCTGCGTGGGTGCCAACTTCCACAGGAGAGGAGCCAGTCCAGAGGCCCCTGGGCCTCCTTCCCAGAAGCGCAGCAGCGATAAAAGTCCGGCCAAGGACACACAAGTAGTCCTCCTCCCTCATGTTGCGAGGGATTATGAGGAACGCTCTGCATCACCTCGGCGTTATCCAGCTGCCTCAAGTGGCTGCCGTACCACACTGGGGTGTCAGGGGACGGCACACATAGGCCGGGACAGCTGTGCCCCTGCATCCTGCAGGCTGGGTGCCTTTTTGGAGCCCAGCCATTCCTCAGGTAGGCAGTGTGTGCCATCCAACACTGTCATGAAAAGGGGATTCTACACATGGACTGCACCATCCAGTACTGTCACGATACAGGCGTTATTCACAGGGACCGCGCCATCCAACACTGTCATGAAGCAAGCATTATCCAGCAACACAGAGACGTCAAGTACTATCATGAAACAGGTACCATACACATGGACCAGAAGGCTGCAAACAGCCAGCTTGATGCCAAGTGCAACATGACAGTGAGTGACCTTGGGCTGGGCGCCAGGACCTTGGGAGGGCAGAGTCACCCTGCTGTATGTCTCGCTGGCCTACACTGCACGAGAAAGGTTTACGGTGAGGACATGGAGGACCTCTGAGGACCACGTGGGACCTGGGGCTGTCCTGCACACCCTGCTCACAGGTTCCCTTCCATTTCATGAAGACACCGTTCCGGGGCGGCAAGTGAAATACTGGCGGGGGGTGGGGGTGTAACCTTCCTGGTCCCCTGTCCTGGACGCATAAAGACTCCTCCACCACCTCCTCACCTGGGCCCCGAGCAGAGGCCCACACTCAAGACCATCGTGGGCATCCGTAGCCCTGCCAGGGGGAGGTGCTCCGCTCACGCCCCCAACAGAGCCGCTCCCAGACACCCTGTCCTGTGGGTCATGTTTCCCATGGCATAAGGAATCCTCAAGAGAAAGGAAACAGGACACAGAGACGGCCATCTCTGATACGAGAGTGCCAGGCTCATGAGGGACAGGTTGTGCGCGCCCCAAGAAGCTTCCCGGACAAAAGTGCTGGCTTCCAGATGCCCTGAAGACCCTGCTCCCTGGACCGGACTCTTGTCCCCTGAACTGGGGCAGCCAGCCTGTCCTCCACGCCGTTCTCTTCCTGCCCAGGGAGGATGCACAGCCAGTGGGGGATGGAGGCAGCCAGGCCCCCCCTGCATCTCATTCAAACTGCCTCTGGGGTGTGAAGACAGGGACCCCAGCTGCCAAGCAAGCCGCAAGCTCTATCGTAAATAAGAGGCGGGGCTGGAAGGGGGGGACCAGGAGGATCACAGCCTGCATTCAGACCCTGTAAGGCTGCTGCCTGTCAGTCCACAAGGACGACTGTGGGTGCATCAAGCCAGAGGCTCCCATGCACGTCTTACTGGACAGCAAAGGCATGGACAAAGCCAACAGGGAAGGGCTGCAGCTGTGGGTCCTGGGCTTTCTTTCCAAGGCTTTCACAACACCATCTCCAATAGACAGGTCATCATTTCAGCAGTGGGTTGATGGGGCAGCCAATGAGGAAGCGGGGCAGGTGTGAGGAAAAGACCACAGTTTCAGGTGGGCTGGACAGCAGCAGGCTGCTGGAGGTCCGTTGCAGAGCCGGGTGGTGGGTGGGGACCAGAACCAAGAATGTCCTATATCTTTAAGTAGTGTCCATGTCACATGCCTCCCTGCATCCCAAGGGAATGGCTACCCTGCTTTCGTGGGATGCACCTAAGAGGCTGCAGGAGGGAACAGGGCGGGGCTGCAGGCGTCAGTGTGCCCAGCCACTGCTCAGAGGCCCCGGCCAGCACCGTGGAGGAAGCGGTTTCAACGTGCTGCAGGCGTCTCCCTGGGGCAGAAGGCCCCGGCCCCTTTCCTGGGCGCTCTTCTCCATCCCCGCTTCCAAATTTCTGAGACAGAGAAGCTGGGTCTTCCTGAGTATCCGTGTCTCGCAAACCTCACCATGCTCCTGAGAGACAGTTGCCGCTTCCAGTGTCCCACTGCCAGTCCTGCTTCCCTGCACCTGAAGCGGAGATGCTGTGGGCTCCGCACCAGTGCCACAGGACCCAGCTGCTGCCAGGGGCTGCGTCCCGGCTCCAGCGCCCACGGGAGGGAGACAGCTGGTGCACTTCGGCCTGAAGGCTGGCTGTCCTCTGCAGGAGACTGTGGGACTTCAGACGGAAGACGCACACCTCACACCCCTGCATACCACAGGCCCCATCCACACTGAGCGTGACTTTAGGAAAACACCTCACTTTAGGAATTGGGCGCACAAGCGAGTGCACCTGGACTGGGCTCCAGGCCCTCAGGAGAGCAGAGGCTGGTCCCACTGTGTCCCGTGCCCTACTGGGCACCAGAAATGCTTTTGGCGGAGGGTCTGAGGGCTGTGATGAAGGTGTGGGTCCTGGGAAACCATCCTCTTGCCACGCAAGTCACAGGGTCACTTGCCACAACTCACACGCGGACTCCACTCTGGACCTGCAGGCACAGATCCTGGTGCGAAAATGCTGCCTTTAGTTACCTCTCCAGTGACCACTGTGGTCACTTCTCCTTGGCCAGCAGCCTGCCCTGAACTCCCAGCAGAGCTCAAGGTTGAGACCATCTCAAACCACCAGCGGCTCCAGAGTGGGTTCCCCGGGCCTCTGCCTGGGCTGCTTGTGAACCACCCAAACTCAAGCATCCTGCAGGTCTTATCTTTCACTCACAGGATTAGAGCCTCAGGAGGGGAGGGAAGGACCATAGAATTTCACTCTAGGGCTCCAGGCACTGGAGAGACACGCTGCACTCACCGTATGGAGCTCACCAAGCCTCTGACTCTCATCCCCAAGAGAGTCCACTGAGCCTGCCCTCTACCTTGTTCCCTTCCTGCTAAGGAGGACAAGTGGCCAGGGCAGGAGGAAGCAGTAGACCTCTCTACCACCCGTTCACCCCTGGACCCTGAAGACAGGGATTCCTGTACACAGCAGAGCTGCACAGTCTGTCCCAGGGAACAAGCAGAGCTGGAAGGGAGTGACAAGGAGGACCTCTGCCTACCATGGGACCCGGCCAGGCTGCTGCCCACCATCCTGCAAGAAGCGTCACAGGCGCAGAAACCAGGAGGCTCCGAAGTGAGTCCTGTCAACCCAGTGTGGTCCAACTGCTTCCCGGTGGATGCAGTGCAAAGACGGTGAAGAGGTGGGTGGGCAAAATCTAACAGGCAGGGAGGGCCCAGTGGAAGAGTCATGGTTTCAGGGGGGCGTGAAGCACCCTGGGATGCAGAGAAGGGGAGGAGCAAGGCAAGGGACAGAGTTTCAGGTGGAGGGGAGGGCAGGAGTCGGCTGGGCCAGCTACTGCACGGCTGGGTGGCGGGCACCATCGCCAAGAATGCCTGGTGTATTCCAAGGCAAGCACCAGTTCACACATGTCCCTGCATCTCGTGGGAGAGCACACCGACCTCTGCGGGCCCTAGCGTGTGGCAGTAGCAGACCGGCCAGCTATGGCCTTAAGTGGCTGCAGGAGGAGGCAGCGCAGAGCTCAGGTTGTAGGGTGCCTAGGCCACCTGGCCCAAAGGTTCCACCAGCACAGTCACGGCAAGCGCCACAAGCTTGCACACGCAGGCCAGGCCGGAGGGCGCCTGGAGCCAGCTGGAGCCCCAAAAGCCCTGGGACACCGTCCCTGCCCCTGCCCGGCTCTTCTCTGTCCTTCCACTTTTCTCTTATCTGACCTTCCCCCAGGCTATAGGAGGCTGCGGCTCTGATAGGATTTCTTTTTCTCACAAATCTTACCGGGAAACTGATGCTGCAGGAAGGTGAGCTATTCCCTGCGTCTCTATCTGCTGCCCTGCTTGGCACCATGGGGAATAAGACCGCAGTGCAGGGAGTGAGGCAGGAGGAGCGAGTCCCCTCAGACACCTGTGAGGGTCACCCCACAGTAGTGAGTGACTGACGGGTTTCTGCAGGGCAGAGACGCAGGAGGGGGGTGACCCTGAGCTGACCTGGCCGCCAGGTCCCCATTATCCTTGAGGGGGGCTAGAACAAAGCACCAAACACTGAGCCCCTCAGCAAGGAGGGAGCTTTCTTGCCCCCTGCAGGGGCGGCAGGAGTGCGAGTCTAGGCCAGGCCGGGCCTCCGGGGAGGCCTTGTGGCTGCCGAGGCCTCTGTACCAGGACCTCCCCAGTGGCTGAGTCAGGAGGCCTCCGGGCCGAGTCACCCTCAGAGCACCAAGCCCTTCCCACCACCGCCTCAGCCACTAAGGCTCAAGCCCTACAGCTCGGAAGGGCCGCAGCAGAAGCTAGAGTGAGAACCCCTCAGGGATGCAGCAGTGAATGCCTTTGCAATGCTTGTCATCCCTAGATCAAGGATCCCTAGATCAGGGGGGAGCTGGCTGGGGGCCCGTGTGTGGGGGCGGGGTGAGGCCCACTTCTGCCCTGTGGGCAGGAAGGTGACTACTACAGCGGCTGCGGAATCCCGGGTGCAGGGTTTCAAAATCAAAAAGCGAAACTAGAGCTACCATCGTTCTCACTCTGCCATCCCTGGGGGAGAACTCAGGGAAGTGGAGCTAGGGGTACAGGCTGCCTGTGTTTTCTGTGGCAGAATCTTGCAGCGCCCTTTTCTGTCCATGCCT
>PVLA01015792.1:0-23551 GCA_004027455.1 Hydrochoerus hydrochaeris
CATTGGGCTAGAGAATGCAAATCCAAATTTGACAAGGAAGGTAATCCCCTCCCCCAACAGGGAAATGGGATTCGGGGTCAGCCCCAGACCCCCAATCAAGGACAAGCCCCAGGGGCTATAAGGTTTGTCCCAGCACAAAACCACCCAATGCAAAACAATCCATTTCAGACCTCCTCCGCGCCACACCAGGGAGTGCAGGACTGGACCTCTGTTCCACCTCCAACACAATATTAACTTCTGACATGGGCGCACAGGCCATCCCTACTGGGGTTTTTGGCCCTCTCCCCAATGACACGTGGGCTAATTCTTGGATGTGGTAGCACAATACTAAAAGGTTTACAAGTTGTCCCAGGAATCATAGATGATGATTATACTGGGGAAATTACCGTTATGGCATCCTCCATTTCTGGCCTGGTTTCCATCACTCAGGGGCAACGTATTGCCCAACTGGTGCTGCTGCCCTTAGTTAAAACTCCCAATACAACCATGGCTTCCTATAGGGGAGACTCATCACTTGGGTCTTCAGATATATATTGGGCCCAACTCATTTCCAAAGACAAGCCCCTCATGACCTTACAGCTTAATGGAAAAAGCTTCTCGGGGCTTATAGATACAGGTGCTGATGTAATTATTATTAGAAAGGAAGATTGGCCCCTTACATGGCCCTTAGAGACAACTATGACTCATTTACAAGGGATTGGACAATCAAAAAATCCACAATGCAGTGCTAACCTCCTTACCTGGAAAGACCAAGAAAACAATCAAGGTCATATACAACCTTACGTTGTTGCAGGACTACCCCTTAATTTATGGGGCAGGGACTTATTAACCCAGATGGGAATGCTGATGGGCAGCCCCAATACTATAGTCACAAAACAAATGCTTAGTCATGGGTTTCTCTCTAATCAAGGCTTAGGCAAACAGAGCTCAGGCATTAAAATTCCTATTTCCCCAACTCCTAACTTCTCAAAGGCCGGCCTAGGCCATTTTCAATAAAGGTCATTGATATTCCTGTGGCCCATGCTAAAAAGATCACATGGTTGTCAGACACCCCTGTTTGGTTCGATCAATGGCCTCTTACCTCAGAAAAACTTATGGCCACTCAACAGCTGGTGCAGAACCAGCTAAAAGCAGGCCATATTATCCCAAGTAATTCCCCCTGGAATACGCCCATTTTTGTAATACGTAAAAAGTCAGGAAAATGGAGATTACTACAAGATCTCAGGGCAATAAACAAAACCATGGTCGTAATGGGACCATTTCAGCCAGGGCTCCCCTCACCCAGCGCCATCCCCCTAGGATTCTTTAAAATTGTCATAGATCTCAAAGACTGTTTTTTCTCAATTCCCCTACATCCACACGATCAAAAACACTTTGCCTTTAGTCTACCATCTACTAATTTTAAGGCTCCTATGCAAAGATTTCAATGGCACGTTCTCCCTCAGGGAATGGCCAACTCCCCTACATTATGCCAGGGTTTTGTGGCCACTGCCATACAACCAGTTAGAGATCATTGGCCAAATATCTATATCCTTCATTATATGGATGACATCCTCTTGGCAGGGAAACATAAAGATCAAACCTTACGATGTTATCAGGCACTACAAGTCGCCTTACAAAAGGCTGGACTCCAAATAGCGCCTGATAAAGTCCAGCTTACAGACCCATATATATATCTGGGTTTTCAGCTACAGGGCACTCAAGTACTTTCTCCAAGGCCTCAATTAAGACTTGATAATCTTCAGACACTTAATGATTTCCAAAAGCTTCTAGGTGACATTAATTGGCTTTTACCCTATTTAAAATTAACCAAACATAATTTACAACCCCTTTATGAGATCCTCCGAGGAGACATCGACCCAACCTCCCCCCGCAAGCTCATGCCTAATGCCAGAAAGGCACTCAACATAGTGGAAGAGACTATTGCTCAACAAACTGTTTCCTTCATAGATTATGATAAGCCTTTGCAATTTCTCATCCTTAACACAAAGCTTTGCCCCACGGCAGTATTTTGGCAACAGGCTCCTCTCATGTGGGTCCACCTGTCAGTTTCCCCAAAAAGGACACTCCTACCCTACTACCAAGCAGTTTCAGACCTAATAATTCAAGGCAGAAAACAAGGAAAATGTTATTTTGGCAAAGAGCCAGATATTATCATCCAGCCCTTTACTAAGGACCAAGTAGACTGGCTGCTCCAAACAACAGAGGCATGGCCTATCGCCCTAGCCTCCTTTTCAGGGACCATTGACAACCATTACCCCCAAAATAAGCTAATTGATTTTGCCAACCGTCACTCATTCGTATTCCCTAAGATCACAGCTTCACAGCCCATCCCTAATGCCCAAGTGTTATTCACTGACGGCTCCTCCTCTGGTAGGGCTGCTTATGTGGCTCAAGACAATGTCTTTACCCTCCAGACAGATACCTCTTCTGCCCAGCTGGCAGAACTACAAGCTATCATCGCAGGTTTCACCACTTACCCTGACCAACCCTTCAATTTGTTCACCAATAGTGCTTACCTTGCTCAATCTGTTCCATTACTAGAAACTGTTGCTGCTATTCACCATGCTTCTCCAGCTACAAATTTATTGAAACGGTTACAGGATATCATACGGCTCCGTTACCATAAGTTCTTTATTGGTCACCTACGAGCCCACTCCAACCTCCCTGGGCCCCTTACCCCAGGAAATCAATTAGCTGATGCTGCCACATGCACACAGGTCTTTATGACCCACTCTGAGCCCACAGATAACTCCAAAGTATTTGAGGCCCAACAGACTCCTCAGCTAAGACTCCTTAATGCCCAAACTCTCCGCCTTCTCCATAAAATTACCTGAGAACAAGCTCGACAGATTGTAAAAAACTGCCCCTCTTGTGCCATCCATTTACCTGTCCAACATCTAGGTGTCAACCCAAAAGGCCTAATCCCTAACGCCTTATGGCAAATGGACGTTACTCATTTCAACGAGTTTGGTAACTTAAAATATATACATGTAATTGTTGATACATATAGTGGCTTCATCTTTGCAACCCTCCAAACTGGAGAAACTACTAAACATGTGATGGCCCACATGCTGTTGGCTCTCTCTACCCTGGGGTGCCCCCAACAACTCAAGACCGACAATGGCCCTGGCTATACAAGTGCTTCCTTCGCTCAATTTTGCAAGTGCCTTAATATTCTTCATACCACAGGTATACCTTACAATCCTCAGGGACAAGGCATTGTTGAATGCCCACATCATTCTCTTAAGTCCACTATAGATAAAATAAAAGGGGGAACTTGGTACCCTACTCGGGGGTCCCCCAGAAATATCCTTTCACATGCCCTCTTCATTTTAAACTTTTTATCCTTAGATATTTCAGGCTGCTCCGCGGCATCCCGCTTTTGGCATACGCAGACGCAAATGCAGTTTGCCTCGGTATTATGGAAGGATCCGCTAACTAACACCTGGAATGGCCCCGACCCTGTTCTCATCTGGGGGCGAGGCTCAGTCTGTGTTTATTCTAGGCAAAAAAAAAGGAGCTAGATGGCTGCCTAAACGGCTTGTCAAACAAATAGACAGTCCTCCTCCCAAGATTTTGGATAACGCCCAGGAATAATATCCTTTCCTGAGGCACAACCCCCTGTGTTCTCTTACAGATGATACAACCTCCCAAAGCCTTATGGGCCATCGTCGGACTCCTGACACAACTACACCTAACGGATGGCAATCCCCATCAACCCTGGCAGTGGACCATCGCTCACTGGGACAATCAAAAGGTGGTTCAGAAAGAGACCACCTCAGAGAAACCTCCCTCTCTTCCATGTGGGGAGGCCTTTTTCCTTACATTGCCCCCTTATTAGGCCCACTAGCCGCCTTGCTACTGCTTCTCACTGTAGGCCCCTGCATTTTCCAAAGGATCATGACTCTTATTAACAATAGGGTTGATGCACTCCTGGCCAAACCCATTCAGGTACATTATCATCAAGTGGAGATAGCAAATCAAGAAACTTGGAGGGAAACAATCCCAACAAATGGCCCATATAATGATGTGTGAGCCAACTGCCCTGAGACACTGGACAGGCAGCCAGAGACGGTCAACTAGGACACATATGTTACGCCACCGGCCGCCTAAGACAGGCACAGGACCAATAGCTGTCCTCCAAGCCCATGACGGGTAAGGCCTGGTTCAGTTCATATGAAGAGTCCTTGACCCAAGACAGGCGCTGTCCTCAAAGGCCCTGCCATACTCTTATAAAGTGATAAGGGAGGAGATGTAGGGAGCGGTGTGATAGCTTAACGGCTGCTGCTCCGTCTCTCCCTCCTGTGGGCATCCAGTGCATCAGCCTACATTTCCCACAATCCTCTCCCGCCTGACCCAGGAAATGACGGCGACCTATCCGTAACTTCCCGCCTCCGCTTCTTTATAAGCCAGGAACGCTTTTTCAATAAACAAGGCTTGATTGGAATCCCTCAACTTGTCTCCGTCTCTCTCTCTTTATCCAGCCCCCGCCCTGTTTTCCTTCTTCCAGGGGAAACTCACAGATTGATCCGCGGGCCGGATCATTCTTCATCTGTTAAAATGCTCATATGGTTTTTGTCTTCTTTTCTATTAATATGATGAATAATATTTATTGATTTGTGTCTGTTAAACCAGCCTTGAATCCCAAGGATAAATCCCACTTGATCACAGTACATGATCATTTTAATGTGCGGTTAAATATGGTTTACTAATATTTGCTGAGGTTTTTTCATCTGTATTCATCAGGGATATTGGTCTGTCATTTTATTTTCTAACATCATTGTCTATCTTTTTATCAAGGTAATGCTGGCCTTGTAAATTGAGTTTGAAGTTTTTTCTCCTGTTTAATTTTTCTGGAAACATTTCAGAAGGGTTGGAATTAGTTCTTTAAATATTTGTAGGCTTCATCCATGAAGACATCAAATCCTGGACTTTTTTTTTTGACAGATTTTTTAAATTACTAATTGAATTTCCTTACTTATTACTGATATATTTAGATTTTCAATTTCATCATGATTTAGTCTTCATGTGATGTACATATATAGAAATTTATTCATTTCGTGTTTACTCAGTTGATAAAGTCAATATTGGCACAATACTTTTATCTAATCTACCATTTGTATACGAATTTCATGAATTGATTTAATTATATTATTTAGTATTTTCCTCTCTTTTATACAAGATCCAGGTTCTGGTCAGAATTTGAATTTAGGTGTCTTGTCTTTTTCGCCTCTTTTAATATTGAACTTTTCTTTCTCTTTTAGGAATGACTTCAATTTGTTCAAAAAATGCAGATCCCCTCAACTGTTTAGTATCACACAGTTTCATTTTCACAGTTCTTTGCTTTATGTATAGAATCATGCACTGTGTATATCCTTGAATGTGATTTGGCATTAAACTTGTGAGTTTTCTCAGTTTTGTCCTGTGAGTTGTGGTTTGTGCACTCTTACTGTTGTGCAGTGTTGCGCTAGATACAGACACTGCAGAATTTATCCATTTTCTTCGTGATGAGCATTTGAATAGTTTCCTGTATGGGGCTGCTATGACTTCTGGTGCTGAGAACATTTGAGAACATGTCTGTTGTAGAGGTTTATGTGAAGGGGTTTCTGTATACAATTTTAGTAGATTCTGTGAAACCATTTACCAGTATCATTATACTAATTTAAACTCCACTACATGTACATAAAGGATCCAGTTACTCCATAGACTTTTGAAAATCTGATATTGCTTTTACACTTCAGCCAAATTAATGTGTATAATGATATTTCATCATGATTTTAATTATCATTTTCCTGAAGACAAAGAGGTTAAGTAGCTTTTCATATTTTTATTGACCATTTGGGTATACTTTTTTGTGTGGTGTCTAAGTTTTCATTTATTTTTCTAAAGTGTTTTCAATGCTTTAATTAGTAAGAAATTGTTTTGTATTTTGAATTTTTATGTTTTATTGAATGTACATAATGAAAATGATTCAGTTTGTAGACTTCTTAGTTCCTTCTCTTTTAAAAGTATATTTTGATAATTAGGAGTTCTTCATACATCATATTATGACTCAAAATGTAATTTTCCTTTGTTTTTAGAGTTTTTGTTGAAAGACTAAATTTTTTATTCATGTGATTTGATAATGCTCTTCTGTGTTTTATAAGCTGCTCTTGTTTTATATGTAGAATTTAAATGAAAAACACAAGATTTAGAACAGGAACCCAGGAAAGCAAGGTAAGTTGAAAGAGATGCCAAGGGAAAATATCCCAATAAAAGTGAAGGATTAATGAGAGAAAAGTTAAAAACAAAATTTAAGTTATACATTGGGCCCAGTTAGAGAAGTGGATATAAGAACTTTTTGTATTCTCTGCTCAAATTTTGCTATTATTCCCAGAGTACTCTAAAAATAGTCCATTAGTAAGAAAAAAGCAGTGAGGAACTTAGGGGAGGAATTATCAGAAGAAGAAAGGTACAGACATATTCTAAGTGGATGAAGATGTCAAGGCATGGTTTCAAGAAGTTAGTGGTAGCTATGGAAAGTAAGTGTTTGAGAAATAACATTTTGCTGCACTGAAAGCCACAGACAATGAGGACTTAAAAGAATCCCCAGGAAGGCTAAAGGTAGAGGCTGACAGTTGGCATCTCAATATAAATCCAGTTGAATGTCAGTGTGGTGCCATTTTGAATAATAGACCTTATTTTTTAGTGCAGTCCCAGGTTCCCAGCATAGTTGAATAGAAGGAGGAAGCTTCACACGTATCTGCTGCCTTCACACATGCACAGCTGCCTGCCCCTCAATATTCCCTGCAGAGCAGTGTGTTTGTTACATCTGGTGAATGCACTCTGATGCATTATTGAATAGTTTGGCCTTTTACAGGATGTCACATAGACTGAATTAGGTCACGTATAGCCTTTTTTGGCTGGCTTTTTAAAAACTTAATAATAGCCATGTAACTTTTCCCCGTCTCTTTGTAGTTTACTTAATTTTCTTTTAATTGCCGATAATATTTCATTGTCTGGATGTACCACACAGTCTTTTTATCCATTGACTTATTGAAGGATACCTTAGTTGCTTCTAAAGTTTGGCAGTTATGAATAAACCTGCCATACTTATCTGGGTGTATATTTTTCTGTGGAAATTTTTGGGTAAATACCAAGGAAAGCATGGATCATGTGGTAAGATTATAATTATAATTAAAACTCTCTTTTAGAGTGGCTGGACTATATTGCATTCCCACCAACAATAAGAGAGCCTGTTGATCCCTATTCTGCATCTGGCAGACCTGGCTTTCTGCTAACCTTATGTTTTCCTGTCCATGAACATGGAACATATCTTCATTTATCAAATTTTCCTCTGTTTCATTAGTTTTATGATTTTCCTTCTAAAGATTTGCATGTACTTTATTAGATTTATACTTATTGTTTGGGTGCTACTATAAATATTGTTTTAAATTTGAAATTCTACTCTCATTCATTGCTAGTATACAGGAAAATAATTAACTTTGTATATTAATCTTGTTCCCTACATTCTTACTGGTTGGATTTTAGCATCAAGGGTTTTAAAAATTTTTCAGAGTTTCTTCATAGACAATCATTGCATCTGTAAGCAAAGACAGTCCTACTTCTTCCTTCACAATCAGTGTATATTCTATTTCTTTTCTTGTATTAGTAACATTACCTATGACTTCCAGAATAATAATGAAAGATGGAAGCAATAAGGAGCATCCTTGTCTTGTTCCTGATCTTACTGGGAAAGCACCTCCTGGTTTCTCAACACTAAATATGATGTTAGCTATGCAGTTTTTGTTGATATTCTTTAACAAGTTGAAGAAGTTTTTTTTCTATTTCTAGTTCACTGTTTTTCAAAAAGACATCAATGGGTATAGAATTTGGGCAAATGCTTTTTCTGTATTTATTGGTGTGTTTTTATGATTTCTCATTTTTATCTTTTGATGCAATGAGTGGTATTAATTAATTTTCAGATGTTGAATCAGTCTTGCATACCTGCGATACATCTTGGTTCTTAGTGGTATAATTTTTCTTACACATTCTTAGGTAGATTTGCTAATATTGTAAAGCATCTTTACATCTATGTTGACCTGCAGATTTGTTTTGTAATGCTTTTTTCTGGTTTGGTTAGTAAGATGATGTTGATCTCACAGCATGTGTAAGTATTTCTGTGTTTATCTTCTGGAAACAATTGCACTTATTTGTTTTTTTTTTTTCTTAAATATTTTGGTAGATTCACTTGTGAGTTTGTTTAGACTTGAGTTCAGTTTGAAAAGTTTATTATCAATTCAATTTACTTAGTAGATATAGGCCTATTCAAATTGTGATTTTCATCTTGTGTGAGTTTTGGCAGATTGTGGTTTTCAAGGAATGGTCAGTTTCACTCAGGTTATAAAACTTGTGGCCATAGATTTGCTCACAGTGTCTTTACTTTCCTTTTGACATTCATGAGGTCTGTGGCAAGGTTCCATTTAAATTTTTGATATCAGTAAAAGGTGCTCACCTTTTTGTCTTATTTGGTCTACAAGGAGCTCTCTGATTTTATTGATCTTTTCAACTATTGATTTGTGAGAGGAGGAGAACTGGGGAGATGTTAGTTAAAAGCTACAAAATGTCAGTTAGGCAGAACAAATTCGAGAAGCCTATTGTACAACATGGTGACAGTAATTCATAGCAATATATTATATGCTTGAAAATTGCTAAGAAAATAGAATTTAAGTACTATATTTTCACCAAAAAAAGTATGTGAGATAATATGTTAATTACCTTGATTCAGCTATTCCACAATGTGTATGTATTTTAAAACAACCTGGCATACATATAAATATATACAATTTTATTTGCCAATTAAAAAATCAGAAGTTTAATAAAATAAATACCATGTTATTAACAGTTTTTGCTGATTTTTTTCTGATTCCTTGTTTTCAGTTACATCAACTTCTCTAATTCTTGCTATTTCTTTTATTTTGCTTACTTTAATTTTGATTTGTTCTTCTTGTCCCAGTTTCACAGGAGGGAAGGAAGCTTAGATTATAGAATTTAGATTGCTCTTTCTTCTTTGGATATATGCATCCAATACTTAAATCTCCCTCAAAGCATTGTTTTTGCTGAATCCTACTAATTTCAGTTTTTTGTTTTTTTTTTTCATTTTTACTTAGTTCAAAAATATTGTGAAGTTTCTTTTGAGATTTCTTATTTGGCCTGTGTATTACCTAGGAATATGTTATTTAATCTCCCAGTATTTAGAGACTTTCTGGCTATCTCTTATGATTGACTTGTTTTAATTTTGGTCTGAAAACAAATGTGGTATGAGTTTTATGCTTTTACATATGCTAAGGTGTATTTTATGGCTCAGAATGGGTCTATTTTGGTAAATGTTTCATGTGAACTTGAGAAGAATGTGTATTCTGCTGTTGTTGAATAATATTGTTTATAGATATGAATTACATCCAGTTGATCAATGGTACTGTGGAGTTCAGCTCTGTCCTTACTGATTTTCTACTTCCTGGATCATTTCATTCTTGATAAAGGAACATTGCATCTATTATAAGAATAATATGTAAAACTATTTTTTCTTCTATCAGTTTTTGTCTAAAATATTTTGACAGTGTTGTTAGGTGCATATACACTAAGGATTGTTACATCTTGGGGAATTGATGCCTTTATCATTATCTAGTATCCATCTTTATTTATTTATTTTAAAGATAGAAAATCCAACAAAACAAAATGGAACAAAGCCAATCAAAACAAAGCAGCAAAACCGATACAGAACTTCAAAGCAGGATACTAGGAAAACAACAGTAGCTACCATAGAATATTCTTATCTTTACAGCAGTTGTCCATTCCATCAGGTATGGCAAAATCAAACCAAAAAGCAAACAGAATAGAACCAATCAAAACAGCATATTGAATCAGGCAAAACAATCAGCACAAACCTAAATAGAACAATATTGGATTTCAAAGACAAGACAGAAGGCAATCTCCCACATTTGCTATATTGTGTACTGTCATCATCCCGAGAGATGTTCAGATTGCTGGCCCCAGGCCTGCAAAATCTACCAGACAATACAAGCATTTAGTTGCTTGCTGTACTTTAGTTGTTATCCACTCAGCCTGTCCTCTGAATCAGTGGGCTGCTTATAAGGGTAGAGGTGGAGGTGAGGTTTGATTCTCAGCTCCCAGGCCTGTAGGTTCATGGGAGGCACTGTCTTTTCTTCCTGGAAGCTGCACAGCTTGCATGGCTTACTGGAAAGACTGACTTCTTGTTGGATCCTCCATCTCAGCATGGCTGATTCTCAGGAGGCGCTGACTTTTCTGTTCCTAGAAGCAGCTCAGCTTGCTCCATCTTTATTCTTGGTAGTTTCCTTGCTCTAAAGTTGGCTCTGTCTGAAATTAACATAATTACTCCTACTTTCTTTGATTAGTATTATTAGTATTATGTCTCTCCACCCATTTTCTTTTAATCTTTATGTGTTATATTTACAAGAAACCTAATGCCTATGTTTGCTTTTTTTAAAAAAAGCATTTTATCAATTCTATACTTTTAAAGAAACTTTTTAGTGGTGTCCTAGTGTTTGCAATTTAAACTGATTTTCATGTAAAATTAAACTGTTTCATAGTGAGTGTAAGTACATGATAATAAAAAAGTACTAATTACCTCACAGGACTGGATTAATTATTGCTAGAGCAAACTGTTATAAGTGGGCCTCTCCCTACTGTTTTTTAAAAAATTTTATTTAAAGAGAAAAAAAAAGCAAAACAGAAAAAAGGGTAGAAGCAATACAGAATTTCAGAAAAAAAAGTAAGAAATCACTAGTTGATAAATCACATATTGTCTTCTTAGACATAGTTGTTCAAGTTACAAAATTAAAGCATACAAAGTGGACATTCAAACAGTGAGGCTGAAAACAGTTCTGTGCAATGATCCAATAAAAACTTAGCAACATGGTTATCAATCTTACACACTTAAACATACATGCAGTTATATCCTTTAGAGCACTTTCTTTTCCTCCTTTTGCTTTTTAAGTCCATTATCTGATTAGTTATATCATGTTTCAGCTTGCTCAGTACCTTACTGATCTGTTTTGTTATTTACTTTTTAATCACCTTATATAATTCTGTGGCTTTGTTGTTGAGTATCTCCTCATTCATGCCCCATGGATCAGCTTTGGTGGAGTTGGGAGTTTTTGGGGGGTATTTTGTTCTTTGTTATCTTTTTTTTTTGAAGGTAGCAAAATACAGAAGAACAAGGCAGAACAAAGCCATAGAGACAGTGCAGTGAAATTGGCACAGAACCTCACAGCAGGTCACCAGGACAATAGCAATAGGCATAATAGTCATCCCATTCTCTTCACATTAGCTGTTCTTTCAATCAGGTAGAGCAAAATGGAAGGAAATACCAAACTTATAAAAACAGAATATTGAATAGAGCAGTACCATTAATCAGAACAGAGCAAAATAGTGATAAAAATATTTGCCTTCAAAGAGATGGTAGAAGGAAATCCCCCTTACTTGCCACACTGCAAACATTCATCCTTCTAAGAGATACTCAGACCACCGGTGCGGACTCGCTAACGGGGTGGGGTGGGGTATGGATCGATGTCTGATCCTCAGCCCGCGGCAGGGCCCCAGCTGCTCACCAGGGCGGCGAGTAGGCCACCTGTTCTCCCAGCGCCCAGAGTCCCAACATGATGCAGAGCTCAGGAATCATGAGCATGATGTTTCTACATGTACACAGTGTGCACTGATGGGCTCCAACTCTCTCCTTTTCCAGTCTCTTGTCATCACTATTCCATGTTCAGGCCAACTTAAAAAAAAAAAAAACTTCCACATGTGAGAGAGAACATGTGGTTCTTGCCTTTCTGTGCTGGTTTATTTTACTTAACATATGTTTCTCTAGCTCCACCCAAGAAATGTTAAAGTCATTTTATAAAGTTTTTCAAGGCCAGTTAACATTGCCCACTGCCATCCTTGGGCCTCCAAAACCTATAATGGTTTCTCCACAGGTATTTCTGTGGTGGTATGTTACATACAGAACCAGAACATCACAAATAAAAATTTAATTGAAATAAAAAATAAATTCAGTGAAGCCTCAATTATATACTATTTTTGGCAAAATAGAAATAATCTTTTTGGCAAAATAGAAATAATCTTTTCTTTTCATTTCCTTTTAAAAGAGGTTTCTATAATGCCTTCTCTGATCTCATCAGTGCTTTATCTTCCCCTTTGGTTCAGCTTTTGAGAAATAAATTCTTACTATTGAATATTTTTATTCTTCAAGGAAGAAGAAAGCCAGAGAGTTCAATATGAGACCATTCCAGCTCTCTACATTTAAATGAATGGAAGGTAGATCTCATAAATATGTAAGGTGGTAGACAGTATCACATGACTCTGTAACAGTTTCAAGTAATAGCCCACTTCTATAAGTGCATAGTTGTCCACAGCTGAGTCCTGAGTATATAATTAAGCCCCAATGTGTGTCTGTACTGACAACAGGGCCATGTCCTCAGGGCTGTCTGAAAGCATCCTTACCTGCTCTGAGCTTCGACACAGTCTGAGTGGTTCCTCACATGCTGTGATCTGGACTCATTTTGCCTCAGATGTTTGAAATTTCTCTGAGATTTATTCTTTTGTGTTTAGGTGTTGTTCCTGGTTAAACTATTAACATTTTGGGTAGGTCAACATATTAGGCTGTCTTGGTCATTAATAACACTTAATGTAATTTAATGTAACAGATTGTTTATGCTTTGATTAGCCTTAGCTACATACAGCTGGGAGCCAGCCAAGGACAAATTTCTCTACTCTAGGTAAGGTAAGTGTTTTTTGGTTTATGGAGGTTGTTGATAAACAACAAGGATTTCATATACTATCCAAACTTGGCTTGGATACCATTTCTTCAGTAAAATTTCATGAGTATCCTCTCAGAACAATTTGAGTAATGCCAGTAAAGAAGCCTTCATTTGAAGTCTAACCATTGGCTTCAATGGTTATTGTAGAATAATCCTTTTGTGATTTTAGGATAGATGGATAAACTTTCTCCCTTTTTAGATTGGGTCTCTTAAAGTGGGGTTTCATAGGTAATCCAGCTTGTTGGGGGAAATAGATTGTGGGCTCATGTTACCAATTTCTACTGGACTTATAAAAAATTCAATTTCTATTTAAACTGGGTTTCATAGTTCCTGCATATTTTCTTTGTGGATACAGTTTAGGTTGTATGAGGACAGAGTTTAGGTTGTATGTCTGTAGCTTTCCCTACACAATTTGCAGATTTAAAGTCTTCAGAAAACCAAGAGGTTTTCCATGTCCTTTAAAAATGACATTTGTAAGTGCTCTCACTGATTTTTGTTAGAAAGTAGAAACACCAAGTAAAAGATGGAAATTAAAATGGAAGTGAACCCAAACAACTGACTGATTTCCTTACCAGGTAATGGAGATAGGTGACCCCCCTTCCCGCCACAGTGCTCACAATCTCACCCCAGGCCACATTTGTGCCTCCTGCCTGCCTCTATTCCTCCTTCCTCAGACCCTGCTCCTCCGGCCATAGGTGAGGGAATGGCACTAGAGGTGGGCGCTTCACTGTACTTAGCCTTCTTGGCTCCAGGAAGTATAAGATTTCTAAGATCTACTTAAGGACCATTATATTTTGAATATATTATTTGAATCAATATACTCCCTATACCCATTTTAATTAAAGATAAAAAAAAATCTTTTAAAGTTTTTATTTATTTTTTCATTTGAAAATAGGGAGATGGACTTTTTTTTTTATTCAAAGAATCTGGCCAAGAAGGCCAATATTTCTGAGAGGTATTATTAGCTGCTCTGAGCCCTCTAGGCTCCACCTGGCTGAAACATTTAGTTATGGTACACTTAGGCCAGATTATTATTAATAATAATGCCAGAAGGTTTTCATTTTCACCTGGGACATTGGAAAGCAACAGAAGAATTAATTGAAATGGACAGAACTCAAGCAAGCTGATGTCATTCATTGGACACTGAAATTGCACAACTATTTCCTCTTGTTCTGAATCTAGGCTTACCACAGTCCTCACAATTTGATTTTCATACAGTTTACTTACAGGGTGTTACAATATGAGTGCTAATATTTGCTTTAATTTTACCATGCATCTTTCATTCAAAACAAATCAGTTTTAAATGGCCAGTTGGTTTATTAATTTATCTCTTATGATCTAGGTCAAGGTGATTGTGCCTTTCTGATCCCAGTCTGCCCTGGAGAGGGGCAGGAATGAACTGTTGAGCATGCAAGTTGAGGGGTCTTGTCATGGACAGCAGTGAACTGGCCGTTGTTTCTTTTGGGTGATGCTGTAGTTAGCTTGGACGGTCATCTTGACTGGCTTTGGAATCCATTCAGGGGACTGGTGGAGCACATTTCTGGGTGTGACTGAGTGAGTCACTGCAGGTGGTTATAGGGTCTTTGTCTGGCCCCTTGCTTCTTCCTCCCTGCGCTGCTACCCTGCATTCCCAGCTGCTGCGAACTAACCATTTGGTTGTGCTGCACCCTTCTACCATGATCTTCCTGTCCCAGAATCTGCAAACCATGGACTGAATTCCTTGAAACTGTAAACTAAATTAACCCTTTCCTCCTTAAGTGGTATTTGTGGCTCAACAACAGGAAAGTTGACAAACACAGCTGGTTAAGTTGTCTTTCCCCTCATAAGACTCTCAAATGGGGCTGTTCACTTCTGTTTAAAACTTTTATAGCAAGATATTAGATCCCAGAGCAACAATAGAGTGTCTTCATGATTCATCCCGGAAGGAGTATATGACTCAATCAGCTGTTTGGGCAAAAAGACATTGTCTGAAGCAATTTCCACATGAACATATATTAAAAGGGAAAAAAATATCTTCACCCAAATTATACCGCATGATTGGCACAATTGCCTCAAATAGACACAACCCTAATCACCAAGTCTGAATATTGTTCCATTTATAAAATGAACAGGATCATAATTACCTAAACTACTCATTATGTCTAAAATTATTTTATGCCATATTGTAACTAATCCCAGAATGAAAATTGTCACCTAAAAACAAGGTAAGACAGCACAATTCCGTCAGATTCAAGGAACATATTTTGAACACCTGTGATGAATTCACGTGCCCTGCCAGGTTCTGTGTCTTGTTATAGCACTTAATTTGGTGCTGTCTTTTTGTGGTCTAAGTCTGGGTCTTTTGCATGATACACCAAGTGTTCTCCACCAAGCTATACCTGCAGCCTATTGCATTAATTTAAAGAATATACAGTGAAGTGAACATTCATGTTTCACTTATGAAGAAATGGTTGATGACTCCTAACTTTTAGATGGCTTAGAAACTTGAAAAAGTCTGGAGTAGAAAACAGCAGAACCAGATTATAAACCCACAACCTCTCCCTTCAGTTTTAGACTATATGGTGGAATATCATGGTGCCTTTTGGTACCATTTTGTGTCTAGAGTTATGAACAAAGTTTAAAAATAAGACACTTGTGTTAATAATGGAAAATCTTCCAGTTAGAAATAAATAAGGATATTTCTGTGGCTTTCCCCCTCTGGTGGACATTTATGACATGTCAGAATTGTCACAGCTAGGAAATTTCATAGCTCATTAAATTAAGATGGCAGATGTTTCACTTTGAAAGAAAAATATACTTCTCAGTGGATAAGAGTTGATTTGTTCTAAGCTTCCACTGTGAACTCAAATTAAAATTTTGATTTAGGGTTCTAATTCTGCTGACAATCCACCGCTGCCTGGTCAGACTGATTTACTTTACTTCAAGAAATACTCATTGAGAGACTACTATGTGATAGGTATTCCTGTAAGGAGCCTATAGACAAAGCTGAAAGTACAAGTGAATAGAGCTACAATACAAAGCAACTCATGCCTCTAAATTCTAGTGTTGTCAGGGTGAACCCAGAGAAATAACAGCATGGATTTCTGAAGATTTATTAGCTGTTCTCTTTGTTGGTAAACTCTTGAATGGGAAAAAAATATTTTAGTGAGTAAAACAGGTGTTTGTTTCCAGATGTACCATTATTTTTCTCGGTAGTTATCTAGACTTTTTGCATTTTCTAAAGTGAACATGTATTATTGCTCTGACAAGTCAGAAAAATGATGAAATAATTAGGAAAAGCAAAACAAAGCAACATCAAGTACTTATTCTTTGTCTCATTATCACTACTTGAGTTTGACTCTAACTTTCCACAGAGTCAAACCAGGCTGCCCAGCTTCTTAGGCTACTGGAAGCAGAGGAGGTGTGACAACAGCTTAGAGCCTGGTGGGTAAAGAATGATGTGCCAAACCTCAACCTGTTTATTAGTTGGGAATAATAAAAGAAAACTGAATTCTAATTATGACAGGGCCTACAGAATGGCGATTGTCTCAGTACTTGAATTAAATAGATTCTGGACCTTAGTAAGGTCTGAGAGGTGCTATTTGCAGTCAGGTCAGATTGGATTGATTCAGTGACTACAATGAGCTGTGTGTATCATCAGATTTATTTTTTGCCCCCAGGATATCTCTTTTCCCACATCGGTTTAATCAAATGTAGAAATGAAGGAGAAAAGAGGTCAAACTCCACTTCTCCTCTTGATAAAGGGGTGGGAGATAGGACAAAGCCAGTGTGAAGCAAAATGGTATTTGAATTGCTATTAAACTGCAAAGGGTTTCAGAACAGGCCACCTAGTCCCCTCAGGGACCGAGGGACGTTGGCATTCCTGGATGTGCTGATAGACAAACCATAAACTGACAGTTTGCAGCAAGACCGAATGAACACATGCTTTAGCAGCATAGATTTTAGGCTCTTGAGGGAAAGGATCTATTTTTTTTTATTCTAATTTTTTGAAAAGTGCTATCTACCCCTCAAGTATGGTCAAAATAGCCTGTAACAATTTGTCGCCTTGTGCTTATGCTATCTATTTTTGCATTTCTCCATGAGAATCCATGAAGGATATGTTTATGCTGGGAAAGCTCCCTGCTTGCCTGTGGCTATAGCTATTGGATAAACTCCTCGGACTCTGTGCAGAAAATTGGAAAATGTTAGTGTCTTATCGCTGAAAGTACAATGGTAATGACCGTTTCCAAAACATCCCTGCCTTTACGATGCAGACCAACTGTAATAGTGAAGGCTGAAAAAGCCCTTATGTTTCTGTTTGCTGTCCCTGGAAGAATGACATGTTGAAAATGGAATAAATACATAATAATAGTTTTAGTGTTCTAGATGAAAATGGAAGAAAAGTCAAAATTCATTTCACAGTGTCTTATCATTTTTTATTACCTTTTACACACAAACCCTCTCTCTCTCGCTCTGTCACACACACACACACACACACACGCAACACTTTGTACTCACAGAAAGTCTTTCTGGTCAGGAAATAAGGTATTTTTCCAAGGAAGTTGAGTGAATGTTTACGTGTGTGTGTGCTACAAACATATCTGAAGTTTTTTCTTAATTTTTCTTTGGTTCACTGGTTGTATTGGAAAGAGCACAGGTATTTTTTGTTTGTGTTCTGTGTTATTTACTGGAAAAATTTACTGTGTGAAAAGACAAAGGGACAAAAATGGTTGTCCTTATGATGGTGGATCTTGACTGTGTCAAGTTGATGGGCTTGGGAGCCAGCCAGGGTGTTGCTGGGGCACTCGCTGGGAGTGTCAGGGTGGGTGGCAGAGAGGCGTGGCAGGCTGGGGTGTCTATGTCTGGTCCCTGACCTCTTCCTTTGTGGCGCTGTTCTCCTGCTTTGCTTCCCAGCTGCAGAAAAGTAAGCAGCTTTCCTCCCACAGGTAGGAGCCGTGATGTCTCTGCCCTGGAGTCTGGTGTCTGTGGACCAAATCCCTGAAACTTCTCTTCCTTTAAGTTGTGGCTGTTGGGTATTAGGATTATGTCTCAGTGATGGGGATGCTGACTGATACAGTCTGGTTAACTAAAATGAAGTCTCCAGACGGTGTCTGTGATGCATCATTAGACAGATGTGGTTAAAGAAGCATCCCGAGAAAGCTCCCTGGCAGTGAGGCACATGATAATATGCTCACATGGTTAATTTGTTCTTGAAGTTTGATAATTTGTAAAGGCGGATTTATTACAAAGTGAGTTTGGTTTCTTCTCTGTAAAACTGTTTAATTTCCTATGTGTTGTAAAAAAGAGCACCTGAGCATCATGTGATGAACAAATCCTGGCCACTTGGTTGATAAAAAGAAGACACAGAGGTGAAGGACAGGCAATGGAAAAGGACCAGAAGAATCAGATACCTGTTTCAAAGCAGGGTGTACCCACTGTCCACACCATGCTGCACTTTCTGTGCTGACTCTAATACGTGTGTGCTTTTTATTACTTTGCTTAATGGCAAAGTCTGTGTTGGATGAATATTGAGACAGATCTGTGGTTTCCTGAATTTAAAACAAGAGATGTGGAGGGTTTAATACATTTGACACAGAGTCAAAACTTCCCACATCTCTATTCAGAACCAGAATAAGGCATTAGTCCAAATTAGACCACTTGGAGAGGTTTCAAGAAAGCATAGAGGATCCACTGTCTCATGTGGTTTGCCTAAGCTGTGACTCTAGCTCCACAAACCAATGTACCAAAGAAGCAAGGTTGTGCCAGTGTGTTAGATGTGGATCTATGTACAGATTATGAGCATCTTGCCATCTGCGTGTGGATTGAAAATGAATGAAGTTTAAATGCCTTAGTTTATTTAAATGTATATAATATTTAAGAAATCATTAGGTCTTTCTAGATATATATCAAAAATGAGCTAAAGGGTAAATTATTTCTAAAGTCCAAGCAGGTTGACATTACTGTTTTATCTTATCCTCTGTATTTTTGAAAATACCTTATAATCTTTAATTACGCAATGAAATCCCAAAGAAAAACAGTATCTATAGATATATATTTTAATGTAATTTTGACCTTTCTCCCTGAAGACAGCATTTTCTTGTTTTTGCAGAATATTGAACCTTTATTTGCTAAAGGATCTCCATCTATCTAATACAAAGTTTATATGGAAATTATCAAATTGAAATGCAGCTCAATCACCATTTATAAATACTTCATTAGATCAGGAACTTTCTAGGTATAAGGGGTCCAATAGATAAAGGGACAAAATTTCATGTTTTACTAAAGTAAATAGGTGTTCCTTTAGTAAATATAATAACAATAGAATGATTTACTGAATAGGAACACATGAAAACAATGGGAATGTAGATGAAGACAATTCCTAAAATATGCCTAGCAGTACCTCTCAGCTGACTGCTGCAGGAACCTCCACCTTCTAACTACTGGGAATCCTTTAGTAACTTGGGATGCAGAGTAGTCGTTTAACTACAGCCAGAGCTTGACATCCTCATAAGTGGGGTGTCAGGTGTTGTTTTTTAAAAAAGCAATGAAATAATTCATTTTGCTCTACCCAAAATTACAATTGGCTAGGACTTAATATCTCTCAGCTGCCTGTCTCTGATAACATCTCTTTGGAGAATATTTTTCTAGGGCACTTTGTTGAATCATAAGGAAAATGCAAATCATAACCACTATGAGATTGCTCTGTAGTTAGAATAGATATTGTACAAAGACAAAAGATCGTAAGTGCTAATGAGGATGTGGAGAGAAAGGAACCCTTGAGCACTGTAGATAGAATTAGTGCAGATGTTGTGGAAAGCAGTATGGAGGATTCTGAAAATATAATAACTACCATACCAAAATAACTGTCTCAAAAAATATAACTTTCTCAAAAAATATAGCTACCATACCAGGAATTCCAGTACAAGGGATATTGTATAGTCAGTGGGAAGGTAGACTGTCAAAGAGATATTTGCATTCTCATATTTCTTGAAGTACTCACAATAACCTAGAAATGGAAAGAATGTAAGTGTCTATCAACTAATTGATGAATGGATAAAAAAGAAGTGCAGTCCGTACACACAACAGAATTCCATTCAGCCAGAAAAAGAATGAAATCTCATCATTGGTGAGAAGCAGCTGGAACGGGAGGTCATTATATTAAATGAAATAAACCAAGCAGAAAAAGACAAGTACTACATGATCTCACCTATATGTGGGATCTAAAAACACTGATCTATTTCATAGATCTTGAGAGTAGGATGGTGGTTAGCAGAAGCTGGGGAGTACAAGGAGAAGGGAGGGAGTGAACTGGGTAAAGGCCGATCAACAGGTACCAAGGAAAGAAGTGTTAGTGGTTTACTGTGTGATCTTTGGGGAGGCTGAGGCAGGAGGATCGAGAATTCAGGCCAGTCTGAACCAGTTGAAACTTTAGTCTCTTTCTCATTGCTGGAACAAAATATCCAACACTGATAATTTAAAGGAGGTGAGGTGGCTCACAGTTTTTAGGACTTAGCTGGTTGGCTCCAAGGCAGAAAGAGCCCTGGAAAAGGGTCAAGGTGGAGGACAGCCTTGAGTGATGCATAACTAAGTGGCAGCTAGGTAGGAGACAGACAGAAGGCAGAGACTCTTTATGAATGAATGATTCACACATGTATCAAGTAGTATCATAGAGTGCCTTCTAATATTCCAGGTACTGTGCCAGGTTAAAGAACTTTAGTTTCAAACCAAGGGAATGGGGTGACAATAAATGTCTAATGACATAGTTACAGTAAATATACCAATGGTTCGATAGCAGGTTTCTGACTGAATTTGTATTTCAGCATACTACCTGGTGCTTTTTAATGAATCTTTCAGTGTAGTGTTTTATTTAACTATAGCATCATTATCTTTATATAGTCAATTCAGGATTTAAGGAAGTTTACTAGCTCCACAAAAATGTGGGTGTGAGCCAGTAAGAAGGGCCATTTCCCAAGTGCTGGGAAGAAGTCTCTTTTGCAGCCACTAAAAAAACTGGGCTTTCTCCAGTGATAAAATTAAACTTAAGATGAGTGAGATTCCTCACTCTTTATTCTTTGCACAGTAGCAATGTAATGACCCTCTTCTAGCCCAGGGAAAGAGCGACCTTCATGAATCAAATAGAGGCAATTTGATGAGCGCTGGCTCCCTTTTCACCAACAACCACAGCCCAGCACTAATGCAGCACCGTGGACTTCATCCCTCAGCATGGACAGAAAACTCACTTCTATAAAATCCAGTCCAGTTTTGGTCAAGTTGTTGAATTTTCAGAGCAGAACAGTGTGGCATCAAATAGATTTTGTAGTTTCTTAACTGCTTGTCTTCAGATGAACAAACTATTTAGCCCATTAGGCTATCTGTGCTGATAAATTATGTGTATTTCTAGCAATATCTTATACTCTCCTATTCTCTTTCCTTTCTTGCTCTTAAACAAAGTAGAAGAAAGACACTGACTACTTGCATCTTTTTTTTTTGAGACAGGGTCTTGCTATATAGCCCAGGCAGATCTCAAATACATGGTGATCCTCCTGCCTCAGCCTCCTGAGGGCTAGGATTACAGGCATGTGCCACCACACCTAGCTTAATAGCATCTTTATACTGAGGAAGGAAGGAAGGACATTTCCCACCAAACCTTTCCAAACACTAAAGGTTTCTCTATTCTTAACTGCCCCATCCTCTCAGTCACTCATTCTTTTCCCTCTTTAGAGAGAAAAGTCTCCTTTTATTAGCCCATCCCCCTTTAGCGATCTTTTCATGCAACAGCAAGCACAAACAGTGAAGCAACACCCAGGATCTGGAGGCAGATTTATTTTATGTCAATGGGCAGTGATTGGTGTCATTCCCAAAATATCAGGCCCTGATCTCTGGTGGTCTAGGGCTTGTATGGGATAAGCAAGCAGGAAGTACAGAGGCACAATGGCTTGTCAGCAGGGGATTGGTTTATACAGTGTGACCAGCCATTTCTAGGAGACAGAAGCAACCAGAACTGGAACAGGAACTATTACCTGGGCAACTAATAAACAGAAGAGTACTGGCTGAGCGGTGGTATGGTCTGTTATACTCCCACACAGCCCCTCCCTTATTTATTTCTTACTAATCTGCAGTTTTGAAACTACCTGTAAAAACTACACTTTTGAAATAGCATATTCTCAACACTCAAATCATCACATAACTTTTAAGTAAATAGAAGTTATTTAAAAATAAATGAATAAAAATAAATAAAATCCATTTAGAACTGCTTTTGCATTTTACATTTTCCAGCAGAAATTTATCTCACAAACCTGCCAAATCAAAACAAAAATATGTCCTTGGTTGACTGTGTTCTTGCTGTTGTACTAAACATTCTTAAATGTCAGAAGTGGCCCCGGCTACTAATGTTCCCCCCAGGAAACTGCTCTGACCCACGTCTTCATTCATTAATTCAATCCGCATGGACATTGGCTCTGTGTCGGGCACTGGGGAGTGAGTTCCACGGAGCAGGATGACAGCTGGGGCTCTCGGCACAATCTCACCTCCCTAAACCAACTTCCAGCCACCCCCAGCCAATCCGCTCCATGCGTTTCCTCAGAGGATCATGGAAAATCAAAAAAGGTACTAGGAAAATCACTGTTGTTACTAGTGTTTAACTTACTAAGTGTGTCGTCTGTTAACTTCCAACTTTTGCTTAAAATAGTCACCAAAAGAAAACTTTATTCTAGTATCTTTATATATTCCAATGTTTCTTTTTATTTTTAAGTTTTGAGCTGACACATAAACGTGTGCATGTTTATGAAGCATCGTATGTGCGGTGCGATGTCCAAATAGGGGTAAACATGTAGCTCCTTACACAGTTGCATCTTCTTGATAATGAAAATGTTTAGAGTTCTTTCTTCCAGTGTTTATGTGTTTTGTTTGTTTGTTTTCTGATTACTAGGACCTGAACCCAGTCCCAGGGTTCTAGCCCATTCCCAGTTACTAGGGCTGAACACAGTCCCAGCCCTTTTATTTATTTATTTTCAGACAAGGTCTGTTATGATTTCCATCTAGAAAGTCCCTCAAAGTCTCATGTGTTCCGAGGTGGTTTGCAAAAGTGACTGAATCATGGGAGTGCTATGCTCATCAATAAATTTACCCAGTAACGAGTTCAGTAGCAGAGGGTATTTTAGGAGGTGGGGCCTGGGTGGAAGTGGGTCCCTGAGAACGTGACCTGGGGGGGGGTCTGTTTCTGTCCCTGGATCCTCCTTTCTCTCTCCACTTCCGGGCCACCATGCTGTGAAAAAGGATGGGACACATTCTAAGAAATGTGCCCTTTGGTGGCTTCGTCATTGTGCAAGTGTAATGGAGTACAGGATCATAGCCACAGTGGAAGGGGACATCCCTGACTGGTGAGCAGTGCCAGCTGCTGATTTGTACATTCATGGTTCCTACTCACTTAATTTTGTTTCCAGGTCAGTCGCCCACGTGGCCTCTTCCTGGTAACACTCGCAGTGGGTTTCCCATGCTTAGGAGCCGTGAGGAACACAGCAGGACCAAGTCGGTGAAACACAAGGGAAGGCTTTGCAATCAGGGAACACAGTCAGTACAAGACAGAAAGGGCTGCTGCCCCCCTAACATGGCCAACAGCAGGAAACTTGTATTTTCGTATGTCAAAGTATACTCTGAAATAAATGGTTGCAAGTATAGTGTGGTGAATCCATAAGGCTCGCTGGTGCCCTTCAAAAGTAGCAAATTTGTTA
>PVLA01015793.1:0-23533 GCA_004027455.1 Hydrochoerus hydrochaeris
TCTTTCCAGAATGAGACAGAATCTCAATATGGTTTTAATTTGCATTTCTCTAATGACCAATGATGCTGAACATTTTTTCATGTATTTATTTGCCATTTGTATTTCTTCACCTGAGAACTTTGTATTCATCTCAGATGACCATTTATGGAATGGGTCTTTGAATTTTAGGGATCAGGCTTCTTTTAACCCTTTATAAATTCTAGACCAGAAGTCCTTTGTCTGAGGGACTGTTCACTAAGATTTTTTCCCAATCTGTGGATATTCTTTTCACTATGTTGGAGATTTCTTTTGACATGCAAAAACTCTTTAATAGGACACAATCCCAGTTACTGATTCTGTGAAGAATTTCACGTGCAGTTTGATTCTTATTCATGAATTCTCTTCCTACCCTTGTGTCTTCAAGATTTCTACCTACTTTGTCTTCCAACAGATTTATTTAGTGTTTCTGTTGTAATATTTAGATCTTTGGTCCATTTAGACTTTAGTTTAGTACACAGTGATAGGCATGGGTCTAGTTTTAGTTTTCAACATATGGAGAGCCAATTTTTCCAGCACTATTTATTAAAGAGACTATCTTTCTTCCAGTGGAAGTGTTTGGCCCCTTTATCAAAGATAAGGTGGCTGAGTTGTGTTTGTAGTTGTTTCTTCTAATATATTCTATTGATCGCCAGGTCTGTTTTTATTCCAGTACCATGCTGATTTTATTACAGTAGCTTTGTAGTATAACTTCTAGTCAGGGATTGTGATGCCTCTTGCCTTGGCTTTTCTGCTTAGAATTGCCTTCGCTATTCTGATTACAGATGAATTTGAGTTATTTCTCTAGATTTGTGAGGTATGCTAGTGGCATTTTGATTGGAATTGCATTAAATCTCTGTAATGAGAGAATGGCCGTTTTGACAATGTTTATCCTTCCTATCCATGCACAAATGGTGTCTTTCCAATTTCTGAGGTCCTCTTCAATTTATTAGGGTATTATAATTTGCCCCGAATAGATCTTTTACTTCTTTTGTTAGATTGATTCCTAAGTATTTCATTCGGTTGGATGCTATTGTGAAGGGTATGGGTTGCCTTACTTCTTCCTCAGTGGTTTTGTTGTTAGTGTATAAGAATGCTATAGCTTTTTGAGTGTTGACTTTGTATCCAGCTACCTTACTGAATTTTTTTATCATACCTAGGAGTCCTTCAATGGAGTCTTGGGGGTCTTCTATGTAGAGTATCATGTCATCTGCAAATAATGATAATTTAACTTCTTCTTTTCCTATCCTTACTCCTTTTATTTCTCTTGTCTAATTGCTCTGGCTAGTATTTCCAGCGCTATATTTAATAGAAGTGGTGATAATGGACATCCTTGTTTTATTCCTGATTTTAGCGTAAAGGCTTTCCATTTTGGGGTATTTAATATGATGCTGGCTGTTGGTTTGTTATAGACAGCCTTTATCACTACTTTTTTTTTTTTTTCCGGTACCAGGGATGGAACTTGCCAGGCAGGCCCTTATGCCACTGAGCTAAATCCCCAGCCCAAGACGGCCTTTATCATACTGAGGTAAAAACCATCTATTCCAATTTTCTGTAAGGTTCTTATTATGAATAAATGTTGGACCTTACTAAAAGCTTTTTTTGCATCTATAGAAATGATCATGTGGTTTTTAATTTTGGCTCTATTGATATGGTGCATTACATTTCTTGATTTGTGTATGTTGAACCATCCCTGCATTCCTTGGATGAATCCCACTCAGTCGTGGTGTATAATCTTCTTCATGATCTGCTGCTATATTCTGTTTGCAAATATCTTATTGAGGATTTTTGTCATGTGTTCCATTAGGGACATTGATCTGTAGTTCTCTTTTTTGGTTGGTTCTTTCTCAGGTTTTGGTATGAGAGTAATGCTTACTTCCAGGAATGAGTTAGGAAGAATTGCTTCCCTTTCAATTTCATTGCAGAATCTGAGGAGTGTCGGCATTAAATATTGCTTGAATTTCTTGTAGAATTGCACAGTGAATCCGTCTGGACCTGGGCTTTTCTTTGTTGGTAAGGATTTAATTAATTTTCAATTTCATTTATTGAAATTGGGTTATTCAGCAGATTTACATCTTCTTGACTCAGCTTTGGTAATTCATATGTTGCTAGGAATCTGTCCATTTCTTCTGTGTTATCAAGCCTAAGAGAGTAGAGCATTCCGAAACAGACACTGATCATCTTTTGTATTTCCACAGGTTCTGTAGTGATTTCACCCTTTTCATTCCTTATTGCATGAATTTGAGTTTTTTTCTTTCCTTTTTTTAAATAAGATTGGCTAGGGGCTTATCAATTTTATTTATTCTTTCAAAGAACCAACTCTTTGATTCATTGATTTTTTTTGTATTGTTTTGTTAGTCTCTATTGCATTGATTTCTACTCTATAATTTCTTCCCTTTTTTTGGCTTTGGGCTTGACTTGTTCTTCTTTTTCTAAATGTTTGAGGTATAGCATCAGGTTGTTTGTGTTTGTTCTGTTTTCCTGATGTGCGAGTTCACCACAATAAATTTTCTTCTGAGGACTGCTTTCATTGTGTCCCACAGGTTCCGGTAAGATGTATTTTTATTTTCATTTGCCTGTAAATATTGTTTAATTTCTTCTTTAATTTCCTCTGTGACTCATTGATTGCTCAGGAGAGTATTATTCAATTTCCTTGTGTTTGTGGGGTTTTTGCAGTTTGTTTTGTCATTCATTTCTAGTTTCATGGCACTATGATCCGATAACATTCATGAAATAATTTCAATTCTTTTGCATTTACTTAAGCATGTTCTGTGGGCTAGTATATGGTCTATTTTAGAAAATGTTCCATGTGCTGCTGAGAAGAATGTATATTCTGATGTTCCTTGGTGGAACACTCTGTATAGGTCCACCAAATCCATTTGTGCATAGGTGTGATTCAGTTCTGTTATTTATCGGCTGATTTTGTCTAGCTGATCTGTCCCTTTGTGTCAATGGCGTGTTAAAGTATCCTGTTATAATTGTGTTATTGCTTATTTGATTTTTCATTTCTGTTAATATTTGTTTTCTATAGCTGGGTGATGCCAAATTTGATGCATATATATTTAAGATTGTTATCTCTTCCTCTTTGAAGTTTTCCCTAACTAGTATGTAGAGGCTTTATCTTTTTGGATCATTCTTGGTTTAAAGTTCACATTATCTGCAAACAGAGTAACTACCCTGTTTTGAGGATCCCGTTGCATGGAGTATTGTTTCCCATCCTTTGACTTTCAGTCTTATGAGTTTCCTTTTGGATTAGATGGATTTCCTGTATATAGCTTATGGATGGATGCTGTTTCTTAATACATTCTGCTACTCTGTTTAATTGGTGAATTGAGGCCATTTACATTAATGGTTATAGCATATATATTGGTTTACTTTTGACATGTTATCTTTCTGTTGTTACTTTTCCACTCTGTTTATATGTTTGCCTTGCTTAGTGGTTTTTTCCTATGTCTATCTAGAGTGTCTTTCAGTATTCTCTGCAGGGTTGATTTGGTGGTCATGAAGTTCTTCAGCTGTTCTTTGTCATGGAACTGATTTCTCCATCCATTTTGAAGAACAGTTTTACAGGATACATCAGTCTGGGTTGGAAGTTGTTTTCGTTTAGGACCTGAAGCACTTCACTTCATGCTCTTCTTGACTTCACTGTTTGTGTTGAGAAGTCTGCTGTGTTTCTGATAGGCTTTCTTTTGTAGATGATCTGTCTTTTCTAACAGCTTTTAACATTCTGTTCTGATGTTGGATTTCTGGGATGGTGATTTTTATATGTCTGGCTGTAGTGTTATTTTGGTTATGGCTATTTGGAGGTCTATATGCTTCACTGATCTGTATGTTTGTTTCCATTCTCATGTTTGGGAAATTTTCAGCTATTATTTCTGTAAATAGACTCTGGATATCATTTGTGTTATCCCCTTCTTTTTCATTTATCCCTATCAATTTTATGTTTTTATTTGCATCATCTTGCAGCTGTTGAATTGTTATTTCCTGATTCCTTGTTATTTTTTAAGATCTTTCTTTTCCTGTTCACTAGCTGCAATCTTGTCTTCAAGGTCTGAAATTCTATCTTCACTTTCGTTGAAGCCATTTTGCCAACTTTCGATAAAAATTTTGAGTTTCCTATTTCCTTCGAATTTGCTTCATGCATTCTGTTTGTTTCTTATATTGTTCATTCAGAGTTTCCATCTTTTTGTATTGTTCCTCTAGGTTTTTTAACTATGTCTTCTTTAGATGTGTTCAGCATTTCATTCATTACATTTATCATTTCTTCTTTTACCTGGGTGACTATTTCTGATTTGAGTTCTTTTATAGCTTCCTGGAACTGTTTCTTTTGTTATCATTTCAGGAATTTCAAGTGTATGGCTTATATTTTCTTCTGTGTCCATGTCTCCTAGGCTTGTATGGGTTGGGCTGGAAGTTTGAGAATGAATTTTGCTCTTTTGTTTTTGAGCTATGTTTCAATGTTTCCCCCATGCCCTTGGAGTCACTTGGCCCATTTTGGCTCCTGGGGCAGACTGCAGGCAAAGGCTGCACCTTGGAGTTCACTGGGCGTGGCCACGTTAGACCTGCGGGGACCTCCCATGCATCCTCCCATGATTTCAGATGTGAGGCGTGGTCTTACCACCTCAGAGCAACATTCCAAGGCTTCTCTGTGCTTTGGGATTCAACCCCAGCAGGTTCAGGGCCCGGGACTGAATTCAGGTCCCTGCCAGCTTCTTGAAGTTCACTGGGCATGGGCCAGTTAGGCCCTCAGGGACCTCCCATGTATCCTCTCATGATTTTGGATGCTGGGCCCCCATTTAATTTTTAGAAAGGAAGAAAGAACAAAGATACACAACAAAAATGACAAGGAGAAAACTACTGAAGCAAACAGTGAAATAAAACATTAGAAGAAATAAGATTCCATTTCACAAACATAACTGCAAATAAATTTGTAAACCCAGGTTAAATAGTTAATTGCAATACTTTATTAAAATTGAACCCACTGGAGACAAAGAAGCTTAAACAAACCAATTTTCTTAGAAGAAATAAAGACACCATCCTACCAAAAAAACCACCAATGCTTCCAGAGGGAAGCTTTCAAACACTAGACTGTTCAAATGCTCTGTAAACTCTTCTAGAGATTCCAAAGAAAAGAAAGCCTTGATTTTTAAAAAATACATATGTGTAACATCAATAAACATAAACACAATACAAAGTAAATTATAAACTAGTACCACTTATCAATATTTATGTAAAAACACCAAGTAAAATATTAGAAAAGTAATCCAATGCTACATTTAAAGAATGGCTTATCACAACCAAGTGTTATTTATTCCAGAAATGCAAGGTTGATTCAGCGTTGGAATCCATTAATATAATACACTGTATCAACAGATGTAGGGAGGAAAACCATGTATTTCTTTACACAGATGGTAAGTATTCCAACAAAATACAACATTTTCTTGAAAATCAAATTTCAAAATAGAAATGAAATGATACATTTTATTACTAAGTGAATTTTTGGATGTGGGGGCAATATGGCTGTGACATGTTACCCCTTTGATTACCAGTGCTGATTCAGCTGACCTGGCTGGCTATACAGATATCCCCTTCCTCCCTCAATGCTCCATGTGCATCCTTCCCGAAGCTACATGCTAGGTGGTAGGGGAGGACCACCCTTCTAGAGGAGAGCTGTTTCCTTGGTCAAGGGTATATGAATAGCTCTGCTCGCCTGCTAGAACCTTCAAACAAACTGAATATCTTGTGCCCCTCTCCTCCAATTCATATACTACAGCCCCAACTTCTGGTGTAATTGCACTTGAGGTAGGGCTTTTAGGGAGATAAAGTTAAATGAGGTCATAAAGGTAGAACTATGATTCAAACGGTTTAGTAGTTTTACAAGAAACAGAAGAGAACTTGTACATCAAGAAGGTAGTTTTCTACAAGACAGAAAGAGAACCTTTACCAGAAACCAAATTGGAAGGCACCTTGATTTAGAATCTCTAGCCTTCAAAACTATGAGAAAATAAAATATTAACTGTTTAACATACTTAATAAACACACTTTTTAGAGGAGCCTGAGTTAAGACACTTCCGTTGCATTGCCACTAAGATCATGAGCAAAGAAAGGATACCACAATTTCCACTACTATGGAATTTACACAGTTCTGAATGTGAGGTAACAAACAGTAAATGTAAACAATCATAGACATAAGAATTATAAAAATAAAACTGCATTTGCAGCGGGGACTCTATCTGGAAATTCCTATGCAGTGAATGATAAAACTAACTGAAACAATTTAAAAATCAATAAAATAAACAGGCTATAAAATTAACATACAGAAATCTAACCTTCACATAATTAGGAACCTATTAGAAGAAACAGTGGCAAAAAGAAAAAAACCCACAAAAACACCTCCACTCATAATAGTATTAAAGAAAATAATATCTAGGAGTAAGTTTAACAAAAAATGTGTAAACCTTACATGAGATAAAATTTAAAACACTACTGAAAGACAACATGATAGGTGCAGAATATGAAAAGTGCATAAAGAGTTAGTGAAAAAGTTAAGTGCAAATGCCACAGGCAAGAAATAAAACTGTAAATATAGTCAAAGACTTCAAAGTGTAAGCAGCAAAAACAGTTGTATAATAAAATGTTCTTGGAAAATAGTTAAGATGTGGGGCTGGGAATTTAACTCAAATGGCACAGAGCCTGCATGGCAAGTGTGAGGTCATGAGTTCAATTTAAAAAAAAATGTGGATTCAGGGTAGGCATTGCTGACAATGGGATTATTGCTTTCATGTCTCTTCTACATCCTAGCATATGACAGACATTCAATAAAAAATTATCTCAATGGGTGAATGAATGGTAGAAATGATAAATATTTATTTTATTTATAAGGTTTAAAAAAGGCAACACAAGGACCACGGATATAGCACAGTGGCACAGTGTCTGCCTCATAAGCATGAGGTGAGTTTGATCCTCAGTACCAAAAATAAATAAATAAATAGAAATAAAAGTAAAAAAGACAACATGAAATCGTCAATGTTCTTAAATAAGATGCCATAAGATCCAATGTAACTTACAGACAACACAATTACCCCAAACTATCAACAAGCTTTTTTACCAAGTTACATAAGTTTTTATGAAACTTCTTATGAGCAAAGAGGCAAAAATAGACAAATGAGCATTTCTGGAGTAGCATAAGCACCCAGCTGGCAGGCATGGGGTTGTGGTTCAATTCCCGTAACAAAAGAAAAAGAAAAAGAAAAAAAAAACCTCACCATAAAGCCTCTGTAATTGAAACTGTGAGGTTCTGATATATGGACAGCTGAGGAATATTAAAGAAAGCCAAGAATAGATTAGAGAAAGTCAAGAAATAGACACAAGAGCATTCAGAAACTAAATAGATAATAAAATATTTCAAACCACTGGAAGAAAGATAAAGGCTTCCACTCCTCAGTGGTAGCAAGTGATGTCATTTGAAAAACATACAATCAGATCTATATTTAAAAGAAAAAAAAAAAACAAAAATAAAACATATACCATGAGCCTAAACATAAAAAGGTCAAATTATATAATCACACTAGAAAAAGATGTGTAAATTATTTTAAATGGTATCTATGGAATTGGTTTTTTAACTGTAAATTGGGATCCAGATGCACTAAGAGAAAAGAAAATAAATCTTACCTTACTTTTAAAAATTTTGCATGGTAAACACACACACACACTACAAAAAAGCTTCAAAAACAAAGTCAAAGGACAACTGAAAAATCAGGAGAAATTGTCTGCCACATATCATATAGATGGTGTCATGGTTTTGTGTCTGGATGTCCCCTCAAAGCCTCATACAGTCATGAGGGAATTTGTGATTGATTGTCATGAGTCTAGAATTTGTGATTGATTCATGGTGCAATGCTGGTATTATAGGTGTGAGTACTAGGGTGAGTGTGGCCTACATACAATATAAGGGACTGAAAGAGTACTTCTCTCTTGTGCTTTTCTCTTTTTGCTCTTGTTGCTTTTGCTGTCTCCCAGCCACTATGAACTGCTGTCCTCTGCCGTGTGCCACTCTGCATCGGAGTCAGCTGAATATGGACTGAAACATTCACAAATTATGAGCTAAATAAATCTTTCCTTCCTTAACTATAGGTGTTGGGTATTTTGTCTCAGCAATGAGAGAAAGTAACCAACACAGATAGTAAAGAAATTTCCTAAAGCCTGAGAGACACAAAGGACTAAAAAACCTGATAGAAAAGTGAGCAAAAGACATAAAGAGTCAAAAATAAAAAAATTTTCAAATATGAAAAAAATTCAACCTCAATCACAGTTCAAAGAAATGCAAATTATAACTATGCCAGAATACTATTTCTCACTTATCAACTGGCAAGACTTAAAAAGCATGATAACATATTATACTGGAAAGACTGTGGGGAACAGACATTCTTTTGAACTGCCAGTGAAAATGCAAATTTGCCCAACCTATATAGAGGGGAATTTGGCAATACATTTTACCTTTTCACCTAGCAATTGAATTGCACTTTAGGGACCTATTTTATAGTCATGTTTCCAAAAATCCAGTATCTGGAAAAGAATGAAAACAATCAAAATATTCATCCATAAAGGAATGATTAAATTAAACTACAAAATTCAGTCTAACTGTAAAAACGCTAAGAACAATGTCTATGAAGTGACAGGGAAATGATTTCAAGGATACATGTAAAGTGGAAGGGAAGACAAAGCAAAGGTTTTTTGAAAGCATGTTGGGTTATGTATAAAACAGAAGGGAAAATAGAAATACATCATTTGTACAAAAAAAGTGCAAAAGAGACGAAGATAAAGACTAGTGCACTGGTTCATCAGAGTAGACAGGCAGATGTGGAACAGAAAGAATAAAAGAAATAGACTGTAGTGAGGAGGCATGCCACTTAACTGAGTACACATCTTTTTGTCAGTTTTACTCTGAGGACCATGTTAACGTTTCACATATTGAAAACAAAGATGTAAGTAAAAATTCATAATGAAATATGAACAAAAACAAATGGATTAAATGATCCCTCAAATCAATAATATAAACACAATTTAAGATTTGAAGCTGGCTGGAGGGAGAGAGAGCCCACATGAATTTTGAGCAATATTGAGACAGTATTTAGCACTAAAGTGAAGAGATGCTAAGGGTTATTAGAGTTCTGAATTTTCTCATTGCAGCACTGAAAAACATGTTAGAGATCATGAGAAGCAGATATCTCACTGTCAGAGAAGTGAGTGACAAATATGCACAGAAAATGATAGAATGAACCCTATAATGTTGGATAAGGATTCAGAATATCAGCATGAACTCATGTTTTTAAATATAGATGGGATATAAAAACAGATGTACTAGATCTGTCTGTTGATAGGACATGTTAGCCAGAACCACAGTGATTTGCAACCAGACAATGCAATTGGGATTCCTCAAGAAAATGGCTGATTACAGGACTGGGGCAGGGAAAGTACAACTAAGAATAAAGCTGGAGCCGGGCATGATGGCTCATGCCTATAATCCCAGCACTCGGGAGGTTGAGGCAGGAGGATCATTGTGAGTTCGAGATCGGCCTGGGCTACAAAGTGAGCTCAAGTCCAGCCTGAACTGCATAGTGAGACCCTGTCTCAAAAAGACGACAAAAAAAAAAAAAAAAGTTCTAAGTATAAAGCTGAAATATCCTATGCTAGGATGTAAGGAAACATTGAAGGACATCACAATGGGACACAGGAGTTAGTGTGAAGAGGCTCCCACTGGAAACCTGGGACAATATAAACAATATAATAAATAATAATGGTAAAAGGTCAATGAGAATCCACTAAGTTCTTATATACACAAACCAATGAATGTGAGAAAAAAAGGCTTCTTTTTCAACAGAAGAAAAAAACTAATAAACAGAAAAGAAATGATGAAATTAGAAAATCATGTGGCAATTTTACCTCAACATATAAGAATCATTAATGGATCTAAAAACTACTGGGTATAAATTTACATTATTTTAAAAAATCTCATAAGACAGGTACTGATTATGAAGAAAAAGGCAGTCACAGTATAGACACACACTAGACAAGAAATCATCAATAACAAAACAAATCAACATGTGTGATGATATGATGCACTGAGAGCATCAAATTTGTGGGGCTCCCATCGAAAGTCTGTAAACTGCATACAATCACAAGAAAGTATCCAATAAACTAAATTAAGGAATACCCTTAAAAAATAGCCCATGTGCTCTTCAAAAATGCCAGTAGGAAACATAAAAAGAAGCCAAAGAACTGTCCTTTCTTTTAATAATCTGCCCAGGGCTGGCGGTTTAGCTTGGAGACACAAGCACCTGCCTGGCAAATGGGAGGTCATGAGTTCAATCCCTAGTATCAAAAAAAAAAAAAAAAATCTGCCCAGTATTGGAGGTTAAAAAGATGTGGTAATTGAATAAAACATATTATCTGAGTCTTTCTTCACAATAAAGCACATTATTTGGGTAACTAGAGATATCTGAATATGACATCAATGCTAATTTCAATAACAGTTCTATGTTCTATGTAATTCTTATGTAATAAAGTCGATGTCCTTACTTTTAAGGAACTAAACATTTTAATGCACAGAGGTGAGAAGACAACATGGACAAAACTTACTGTCAGTTTAGAGAAAACAGACATATATATGGGAGATAATGGTAAGGATAAAATCAGAATGTTAAGAAAGTAAAATCTAGGTCAAATGTATATGGAAATTTTTTTATCGTATTCTTCCAACTCTTGCAGTTTGAAACTGCTAAAGTAATTAGCTAAAAGAGTTTAAGTTCTCTTAAAAAGTTGTTAATTTCAACAATTTGAGGAACCAGATTATAAAAGATTTAGAAGTAGAAAGTACGATATCTACCTTTGAGATTATGGGTTTTATAAATACTCAGACCTCAGTTCAAAGCCCAGATATTTATATGACTACAGTCAAGTTGCTTCTCTGATATTTGTATATCTGTTTTATGGGAGTAATATAGAATACACTGCAGACTCATGTAGGATATGAGTCTGCAGTGACTCATGAAATCATGTGTATCAAGAAGTAAGAGACATCAATTCTACAATTAGGCCTTTTAGCCTGGCTGCAGGACATCAAACAAGTTACTTAACCTCTCTGTGCTAGAATTTTCTCATCAGTAAATAGAATACTAGTATTGGCTTCAAGGGTTCTTGTAAAGATGGAGTTAGTTACCTAATACAGGCACGTTAAACAAATAGTACTTGTCACACTGCAGGCAGTGTGTGCATGTTAGTTATTTTTATTATTACACAGAGCCCATAAAGAATTAAGAATTCCAAAACATGTTAGCTATCATGACCATACACAATATTACCCTCACTAATATTTTTCAAAGAGGTCTAATGGTAAACAAAATTATTTTTTTCTCTTAAAACAGGAAGACCAAAGCATACTGCAGAGAAAGGGGACAGATAGTACAGAAAGAAAATAAAATAAAGCTCTGAAGACCTCAGTTTCCCTCTTTATAAAAAATACCTGAGTTTAAGGGACATGAATTAAAACAGGTATCTTGAATGAAGGTATAAGAATGTATTTCTTTAATTCTGAACACGTTGACATAAACACTTTTAAATTTCTTCCATTTAATATTTTCTTGTAATACCCACTAGATTTTATGCTCCCTTTTTATAGACCCACCTAGAATCTCCCTCCTCAAAAAAAGTTCACTTACAGAAATTTTTAAACAAAGTCAAGAAGAAAATATATAAAAATGGAAAAGGGTTACAGATAAGTAAAAGTTTGTTAACAGTTTTAAAATTCTATCTTTGGACTCATTATCAATAATGTCTATGGGGACATGATACTGATAAATGTTTATAGACCTACAGTTGAAGATGCCTAAATACTGAGAAAAAAGTTACAAAAGAAATGAAATATAGGTCACATTAATAATAATAATAAATTGATAGTAAACTGTGGTGTTAACTTGAGTAAGAAATGCTTAGTGGATTAGCACACCACAGTTATGGATGTGTCTTGGATGATGTACTTCCTCAAGAGGGAGGATCCACCCTGGGTGTGAGTGGCACCAACCAAAAGGCTTATAGAAGGAAAAAGAAAAAGAGGAGAAAGTATCACTATTTGCTTCTTCAACGGAGCTTCCATTTTTATCATTGCCTTTGGAACATCAGTCTCCAGGCTTCCAGCAGACTCTTCAATGTTCCAGGGCCTCTTCTACCTGCCAACACAGACCCTAAAGCTTCCTGACTTGCAGGGGACTCTGCAGTGAGCTCCTGGCCTTTTGATTGGATCCTCCAGCTCACCAGCACCTACACAGCTTTTTTGTATTCCTCCACCCCAACTCTACAGGCAGCCACTGTAAGCCTACCTTGTAGATCCTTTATAGATTATACACACACACACACACACACACACACGTGTGTGTGTATGTGTATATATATATGTATATATATATATACACACACATTTTATATATACTTTATATACATATATAAAATATTAGAGATATTAAATGTTTCTCTAGCAAAGCCTAACTGATAAAATAAATAATTTTTATACTTCCAGAGTAATTTACTATGTCTCAAGATACTGGGGATTAGCAAATAATTAAAAAGGAAAAGTGGGGCATGGTGTATCCTGGGAGGCTGAGACTGGAGGATAACAAGTTCATGCCCACCCTGGGCAACTTAGTAAGACTCTGTCTCAAAATAAAGCAAAACCTGAGTTCAATCTAAAGGAAAGGAAGGGGAGGAAAAGGAAGGACAGAAAAAGACACCAGAAAGGAGAAGAAGAGCAGAAAAGGGGGGCAAAGGGAAGGGAGGGAGAAAAGAAAGGAAAAGGAAAATTCAAGACTTAACAGAATTTTCCTATTGTAATACAATATGCCTAAAAAGCAACAGAAGACAGGTCTAGACAGCCCAATCTTAATTCCCACATTAAACATGTACAGGCTATCAATGTCTCCAAGTGAAATTAGTACTACTATTGCAGTGAGTTATTTCACAAAAATTACTATACAGTTTAGCAATTCAGAAAGTAGTTATATAAAATCATGATTGTTATTAAATATTATCATACATTAGCCCTAAGAGAACATAAAATAATTGCCTAACTGCCAAATACACTAAAATGCCTTATCAGTTAAAATATATTCTATAAGTTTATGATTTTAAAAAATTATTTCTTGAGAAATACTTCCCCTAAATAATCTCCTTTTACTGATTATTCCATAATAACATCTCTGTAGGGGAGAAAATTCTTTTTATTGTTTGTTTATTTATTGTTTTGGTACTAGGGACTGAACTCACAACTTCACAATTACCAGGCAAGCACTTGAACTGCTGAGCTAAATCCCCGGCCCAAAAGTTCTTGAAATTAACATAAAATTAAAAACCTATTTTTATACCAAAATAGGATCTATTATTCTAGTGAAATGAAGCTCATTTTCATCTGCCTTTTTTCTGAAGGGGCAGTTAGAAAAAAAAGGGAAAAAGATCTAGAATCATTATCACTTGAATACTGAACCCACAACATATGTTTATATCCTCTATCTGCAGGTTTATGTTGAAGAGACTTTTTTTTTTTTTTCGGTCTTTTTAAGAGAGGGTCTTGCATATGCAGTCCTGACTGCCTCTGAGCTCACTTTGTAGCCCAGGCTGGTCTTGAATTTCCAACAATCCTCTACCTCAGCCTCCCAAATGCTGGGATTACAGGAGTGAACTACTATGCCCAGCTCAACAAGGACTATTCTTAAATGATCTGCTCTGTGGTATGCAAGGAAACTTGCCTTCCTCTCAATAACCATAGGTGAATATCAGAACAGATGACCCAGGAGGATATGGGCCATGGGAAGGGGTAACAAACTAAAGTCCAGATGCAACCATCACCCACCCTTTGACCTTTCTGCAGCTTTGTATTCATTCAGGTGAAGAGAGAATAAAGGAAAAGTAAACTCAATGCAAATAAGGAACAGCTAAGAGTCATTCAACATGCCAGGCACAGCAATATTTTGTTTCACCTGCCCTTCCTAAGGTACAGGAGACAACTCTGCAACCTGGGCAGGGTCAGTGACTTGTAAGAAGGACCCACAGCAAGAAACTCCTGAAGCCATAACTAGAGAACCAGTGAGCAATTTAAAATCTGAAACCCAAATTGTTCCCATGTCACTATTTCCCTCTAGCAGAAGAACCACTATTTACTGTCCAAAGACAATTACTTTGTCTTTTGATTTTAAAAACATTTCACAAGAATATTCAAAAACAACACAAAGAGAGAAAAGCATAACAACTCGTGTCCTGTATTCAGCTTCCCAAATGTGCCACCTTTTGCTTGCCTTTTTATCATCCAGATATATTTAAAAATATACCCTAGACATTTTAACTGAACTTCAGAATGTCTCTAACAAGTTACAAAAAAAAATAAAAATAGAACATTATCGCATCTACAATAATCGTTCTTTACTATCACTGGATGTCTAATTCTTCTGTAAAATTGCTCAGTGAGTGAGAAAGAGAGAGAGAGAGAGAGAGAGAGAGAGAGAGAAAGAAAGAGAAAGAGAGAGAGAGAACTGCTAGGGACCAAACCTGGGGATGTACACATTCTAGGTGAGCACTCTCTCACTGACCTATACCTTCAACACCTCTGGTATCTTAAAAATGTCTTCCTTCTATCAATTAACTTGAATCAAGAATCAAACAAGAGCCAGGTATGGTGGCATATGTCAGTAATTCCAGCACTTGGAAGGCTGAGGCAGGAGGATTGTCGTGAGTTCAAGGCCAGTCTAGACTGCATTGTGAGACCTTGTCTTAAAAAAATCAAACAAGACCCACACATTACTCTAGCTGATATGCCTCAATATTCAATAGTTCCTCCATCCCTCTTTTTTTTAAAATGATATTTGTATGTTAAAGAAATGAGACCACGTTTTCTATAGAACTTTTATTTTTAATTTAGCCTTTATAGTTAGTAAAACATATTTCTTTGTCTCCTTCACAACTTGAAGAAGTACTACAGGCTTGACTAGACTGGGACTCACCTTTTCTCAATGTTGTTTCAAGAATGTTCAGGTGATAGTGCCCACCATCTACTGCACTGTCAGCAGGCATTTACTATTTAGTTGTCTTCTACTAGTAATAGTAGAAAGTGTTTCTACATTCTCTATGATCTGAATTTCTAAAGTTATCAGACACCTTATATTGACGGAACTATGTAGGTTGTGATCGAGCTACTATGTTAATCAAGAGCTGATGAGAGACAACTGGTTATCACTCATCACCCAGAGAAATACAGCAGAGATTTTTCCTCTGATGTGTAAGGGGAGAGAAGTCATAAGATCTGGCTAAATATGGGGAGAACAGAGAATGAATGCAGTACATAAAAAACAGAATCCTATGTACCTATTACAGTTCTAAAAGACATTTTACATACCAGCACCAATAAATGTTTCTAAACAAACTGACAATTCTAGAGTTCTTAATTTTTAACATTACTTCACAAAAACTGCCTTGTAAATCTTTCAAGCTTTACTCCTTAAGAGAATGGTACTGATCTCTAAACCAAAGGTTCCAAACGTTGGTTGCAAAGTAAATTTTCCCGAAAAACTTTCATCATATTGAGATTTTGGTTTCCTTGAGAATATCGTCATTAGTGAAATACACAAGACTCACATTAGTAAATATCACACTGTCCCTCTAGTGTAATAAAAAGAACAGACAGAATAATGGTATTCAAAAAGTATAACAGATATAAAAGTTTAATAGATATAGTAGATATTGTAAAAGAGAAAGGGAAGGAAATTGCTCTAAAGTATATAACGGTATGCATAATGTATAAAATAGGTGACCGTATTACTGAATTTTTGTTAGATCATTGAACAGAAGAAGAGTTTGTACTCTCAGTGTTTGTCTAGCCACTTTTTATGCTCTGATTTTGTAACTTTAACTATTGTTGACAATATGTATCAACTAGTGATTTTATGATGTTATTTTTTTAAACTCTGTATTTTACTTTTCTTCTTGTTTTTTCTATTATGTCTTTTTAAAAATTTTCTTTTCTTTCTTAAAAAAAAAAAAAGAGATCTTGGTTTCACCCTATCAATTCTAATTCAGCTGGTCTATGATGGGAACCACATATACAATGCTTTTTTAAAAGTCTCAGAAGACCTGCAGTATGTAGCTATAATTGAGAACTACTACTTTTAAACAAGAGTAACAATGATAGCTACTATTTACTAAATATATTTTATGTGTCTGGTATAACCGTATGTACTTTACATGAACTAGTTTCATTCTCTATTTTAATAAATGAGAAAACAGAAAGGTAAAGTGAACTGTCCAAGATCATACAGTCAGTTCATGGCAGAGTGAGGACTTTATCTCAGGCAGTTTGGATCCAAAACCCAAGATCATACAGTCAGTTCATGGCAGAGTGAGGAATTTATCTCAGGCAGTTTGGATCCAAAACTACACAGCCTAAGCATGAATCATGCTTGTATTTCCTACTATAAATAAAATGATCAATGGAAAACACAAGAGATAATTTTTTCCTTCTTTGAAGTAGTACAGCAGCATCTTGTGCAAAGGTACCAATGTAGACTTACTAGAAAAGTAAATAGACAACAACCTTCCTTTTCCAAAAGATTCAAATTTGAGATTTCTACACACTTTTAATAATTTCTCACATATTGCCTCATGCAGCAGTTATTCAATGTTAAATATGAAATTGCTTTAGTTTTGAAATTTAAAGCAAAAATGTACTACATGTACACTTCTAAGAAAATGTCCTACCTATTTCTGTTCTGCCAAGTCCAATTCCATTATAAATTCTCAAGTAACTAAAATGACAAGAATCAGTATCTTCAATGTCAACATCACCCAATTTGACACGAATTCGTTCTCCAATCTTGACACGGATCTCCCATTTGCAAACCGTACTGTTGGGATAGGTCTGCGGGTAGTTTATAGATGCAAGAGTTCCACTTTCAAGGCCTAGTACAGTGTGTCCGCATCCATCACCTTAAAAAAAACAAAAAAAACAAAAAAACAAAAAAAAACAGGTGGGGTGATAAACTGTTCTTTGTTTTAAACTTATGGGTAATCAAGATTTTTTATGGTGATTTAAAAATATACATGACCTCAGATATTTTATACCACCAGTATATCTTTACAGAAAATAAAACAAATGACTTAGCTCTTAGCGTTATCTAGTCACAATAGCCAAAAAAAATCAAGTCAGGTTCAAATAATGATTAGTTATGTAATTTATAAATTCAAAGAACTTTGCAATTTGAATATATCTTAAAGCACAACTTAGCAAAGAGTTAAAAATACATAAATATATCAAAATGGCCTAAAATATTTAAAAGAATATCAATTTATACTAACTATTCAAGATAAATATAAAATATAAAAATGTGAGCTGCTTCACTTTTTTTTTTTTACAATCTCAAACTCCTAAAATCTGTGAAGCAGAATTTCTTAAAAACAGTTAACATATACTAAAAATTATGCAGACTATTGATCCTATTACAGACTATAAATCATTCCTTTTGAAAGCAGTTGATTTTGAAGTTTAAGTTTATATTCTACTGAAATTTGACTGTTTTGTTGTTCCTTCTCCAAAGACTTATTTTTCCCTATAGAATAAAGAGAAAATAATTAAAAGTTTAATATCTTATTAAAGATTAAGAAAAATTACTTTTATATGACTGTAGTGGCATTATTTGCTTCATATATTTTTCAGCAACTCAATACAAGAACTTAGATAACCAGCTTATTGTTTGTAAAAATGAAATGTCTGCATCCCTCATTTTATTCACTGAGTATGCAGGAGGCATTGATTAAATGTTCACTTACAAGCTTCAGCTGTTGCTCCAACTGTATTATTTAGCATTCATTAACAACAGGATTCAAATGAATCACATCCTTTTAATAAGATGACTAATGTATGACGATGGGATTCAAATGAATCTTTTTCTAACAGGATGGCAAATATATATTTTTTAAATAGAAGAATTTTCTTCCTTAAAAAGTTATTTATAATCATGATTTTGGAATAGTACAGTACTTACACAAAAACTGTATTAAATGTGACACTGCAGACTTTTAACCTCACTATGAACACAGCTCTAAGAGAATTTTCTTGATTTATTATTTTTAACAGTGCTAATATCACTTATTAGAGCAGTGTATAATTAAAAAATTATACACATAAAAATTTAATACAAAAAATTGTACACCTAAAATTATATGCATAAAAATTATATACATAAAAATTTTACATAGTATCTAATAAGTAGTAAATAATAAATATTAATGGTATGAATAAGGAAATGTTATGAAAATTAATTCCAAACTAGTCCCAACTTTAATGACAAAACAAATCATCTAACTCTACTTAAAAGTCATATCTTTCATTGACAAAGAATTTTTACTCTTGAGTTTGTATTAATATTCATCCCTGGTCTACTTTTTTCTTTGTATCAGGAATCAAACTCAGGACCTTGTGCTTGCCAAGCAAGCACATATGCTGCTGAGCTATATCCCCAGCCGCTCCTCTGACCTACTTTTAAAGAGCAATACTAAATATATGGTTTCCTAAATGACTGTCATATAAAACTTCATTTTTATTCCACATTAAACTTTAGCTACCTTATGCACTTGCTTTCATTTCATACAAAACAGACACAGAAACTCAATATAAAAATATGTAAGGGCAAAATGAAAACAACATGTGAGATTTTGTTCAATACACCCGTGGATCTCTTTACAAATATGTACTTACAATGTAACACAATAGAAAAAGAAACCTACAAATTTTCCCTGAAACTAGCATGAAATACCTTAAATATCATCATCTAAATTAAAAATATAGGGATACAAGCCTCTGCTGTGAAAATAAATGAATTAAAAGATAATCTTCCAAACAATCAACATTTTTCCTTAGAAAGAAAAACAGCTATTCTTAAACAGTTTCTAATATTGTGAAACTAATATGAAATGTTCTCTCTATTATTCAGAAGGCAAAAATATGCTTGCTAGAAGTATTTTGATCTTTAAAAACCACTGAATAAATGAAATAACTCAAAATAGTGATGTGTTTTTTTTAGTAAACAGAAGCTAAGGCAGCTTTTAGAGTAACTGCAAATGTTGAATCCATAACTTTGCAATAGCAGATTGTTTAACACATCCCCATAGCCAATTAGTCAACCAAAGGTCATTTTAAAATGTGCTTTATGAAAAAATACAAGTGGAGCGTTAATTTTAGATGTCTTTATGCTTCTGTTTATGTTTGATCTTGAACAAATACAATGTTTCTTGTCCCTTATACTATAAAGCATAAATTCTATGTAAGTTAATAAACTGATCAAAACAGATTTTTTGCATACATGTTGATAAAACAATTAAAATAGAGCTGTCTTTTTTCAGAATTTGTGTGGGGGATGGAGGGCATGAAGAGTCCACAAGAAATGTGCCAAGAATGTTCTAAAATATGTGATAGAGTTCAGAGCTTCCTTGTCTTGCAAGCAAGATGATATGCACTAAAAACCAAAGTTAAAAGTCAAGTATCTGGTCTACTCCTCTGGACAAGTCTGAATACCACCTATTTCAAAGAATACAGTATTTATTAAGTTCAACCTGACTAGATATATGGCATAACTGTCACCTACTGATATGGAGTAAATATGTAGAATAATCTGGTTCAAAAGAGAAGGCTGTACATTCACTAGGCCAGCTGCTTTGAATGTCTTTCTGCTATTCTGGAAAAATACATTTTACATTGTGACCCTGCAGATTACCACATGCAAATTCCTGACCCACTAATGACCTCCCACCTATAGTCTGAAAAACACAAAACTCACAACTCAAAGGTTGTAACATTAAATTCTCACATTAAGGAAAGACTTTGTCCTTTTCACTTCTAAAGTAGCAACATGTTTCCAGGTTATTTTTTACAGTTATTGTATCAAAATTCTTGAAATATGACAAGATATTTAAAACTAAAACCTGGAAAATATTCTTCATCAATAAATCATCTAACACACAGCAGTGTTTCCCAAAAAGGAGGTTCAAGATCCCACAGGAGTGATTCTATCTCCCACTTGACAACATCTAGACATTTTTAGTTGTCACAAATAGGGGGAAGGATGTTGCTGACATCTCATTAGGAAGGGTAAGAATGCCGCTAAACTATCTTAGTGAATGGACAGTCTCCAGAACAAAGAATAATGGGACCTAACTGTAAATAGTGCTGTGTTTGGGAAGTGCTAACTTAAAGAGTCAGAGTTAGGAAATCTCAGGCTGAAAATCTGGTTTAGTTCTTGGCTCAGTCTCATTTGGCCCAAAAGGTAATGCTGTTCTACTCACTAAGGATCAATCCAGGGAAAAGTTTTCTCCCAAAGGTCAGAATTATGGGAAAAGTTTTGTTTTCCCACTTCCCAATTTTAAAATAAGTAAGTAGAATGCTTCATTTTTTTCAAGTTAAAGAAGAAAAATGATCCTTATTAGTCTTTAGATCTCAAATTATTTTTTCCCAACATCAAGAACTTTTAACATAGGGGGAAAGGGTACCAATAGGATCTGCAAATTAGATTAGTATTCTCTGCTTGGAAGAATAATCATCTGTGACAAGCATACACTACCTACTTTTACTTACCATACTAAGGTAAGAAGTGGCAAGAAACTATTACAGGTGGGAAACTAACTTCCAAAGCAGATGTCAAAGGTCCAGTTCTTCCTCTCCACAACCACCCTAACATATCATCTCCTTTCCCAACCATACATTCACCACCATCTCTGTCAACTAACCTACCTTCTGTTCCTCCCTTACATGGATTCCACTAGACTATAACTAATCATGAAGTATAGAAAGCTTTTGGTGTAATTTTTGAATTGTACTTTTTATTCAGTGTAGAAAATAGAAAAAAAAAAAACCACTGAAATTTGATCTTAGTGCTCTTTTGTTCAGATGCAGATTTATCTAGGGGATTACTCATAGAACACATGTTCACTTCTCCTGAACAGTGTAAGGTCAGATGTGTTAGGCCAGATACAAATTTTGGATAATTTTCTAGGAAAAGAATGCAATGATTTTTAAAACCACTTATCCCTAGAGGAAACAGAAAGAACATTAAATACACTCAGATGTCAATGAAATAATACAACTTGAAATACAAACTTCTTGTAAGCTATTCCAGTTAAATTCCAAATTAAGTATTTTTAAGATAATATTCTGATAATTATTACATGTGCCCCTCTAGCCACATTCATATTTTAGTCATATTATTAAAAAGAAAGATGTATTACAGATTTTTAATGATATGAACTCTGTGAGCGGCAAAAATACATCCTTTCTCGGCAGCCAACACAAATGCAGGAAGTTTACAAAAATATGTCGAAAAAGAAGAGCAATGTATCTTTCATAATTGCAGAGAACTTGAATTTTGTTTTTATTACTGCAATCTGTTGAATCTGCCAGGATCCTCTAAATAAGTACTATATCTGTCATAACTTGTAATACAACTGTGAGATCTTACAATAAAATGAAAAAAAAAAGTGGAATATTTAGGGAAAAAAGTTCAAAAGAATGAAGCTGCAACTAATACATTAACTAATACATGCAATTTCACTGGCTACAGTGAAGTTCTTAGTATATTATCTAGTGCTGTGAATTATAAGGCAGCAGTCCTGTAACTGTGAGGTTTCTTAATTTGTGTCACTGCATATCTCAAATAGATAATCAAAGTAGTAATTTAATTTCACTTAATGTCCCCTTTGTCACTCTTAATTTACCTTTTTCTGAAGTTAATCTTATCTGAAGGTAAAATGCAGTTGTTCTAGTTTACTTTGGATTAGCGGTAACATGGTACATATCTCTCTCTAGCCCTGTTATTTTTTTGTTGCAGTAGTAGTGATAAAATATACAACACAGAATATTGACATTTTAAAATAGATGGGGTTTTTTTATGTTTTAAAATTTTATTTTAAAGAGGGTAAAACTAAACATAGCAAAACAGAACAAAACAGATCAGAAGAAAACAATGTAAGAGACACAGATTTTAAAGCAAGACAACAGGAGATCATCACTGTCTATGATACTGTCTCTTGTTTTCTTCTAAATAGTTGCATGCTTTCACACACAATGAATTCATGCAAAACAAAATAGTATTACACTGATCAGAACAGGATGATAAAGGCATTTTAGGCCTTCAAAACCAGACAATATGGAAATCAACAATGGTTGCCATAATGTCTCTCATTCTCTTCAAAACAGCTATCCATACCTTCATGTATGTTGAAATTAAGCAATACAAAACAAACTAAAATCAGTCTGAACAAAGAAAAATAGTACTGCTGGATTTCACAGCATGACGTTACTGAATCAGCACTGGGTACCTTAGTGTCTCTTTTTCTTCAAAGTAGCTATTCAGTTCATCATGCATTATATAATCGATTCTCATTAACTGTTTAGAAGTTCTGTGCATGTATGAGTCTCTACATGTATACCTATCCTTTCTGTTTTAGAGGGATAAACAAAACAAAACAAAACAAAACAAATTCGTAGAAAATCACGAAACAAAAAAGGCAAAAAAATAACAATAGCTAAGACCCCAGAACACTTGACAATACAGGCCTTCAAAACAAGGTGGTATGAGCAAAAATACGGTTATTATTTTACATAATGATCTTCAAGAGTTCCTTAGATCACCATACAATAAAATGCACAACTGTTCCAATCCTATGAATCTTAACTATTTTGTTCCAAGAATTACAGAATTTGTAGCACAATCACCTTAGCTATCCTAAGCGTGTTTATATAATTTTACATATTTTTTCTTTTCCCTTCCTTTTTTTTCCCCTCATTTTCCCTGAGATAGTATTTTTTCCCCTTTAACAGGGGAAAAGCAGATTAAGGACATTCTTATCCTTTCACTCTATTCATTGAGTTTTTTGTATCTTATATACTCTTTCCATTTCTTATACTAGGGAGACTATGCACTATTTAAACATGTGAGTTTGATTTATTTCACTTATGAGTATGGTCTCAAGTTGCATCCATTTACTCATCAATACCTCAATGTGATCATTCTTTACAGCAGAGTAGTACTTCATTGTATAAAAATATCACATCTTTTTTATCCATTCCTCAGTTGATGGGCATTTATGTTGTTGCCAAGATTTGGCTATTAGAAATTGTGCTGCTATAAACATGGGTGCACATATAACACTGTGGTAGGTTTCCAGTTCTTCTTTGCCAGAAGTAGAATACCTGGGTCAAACGGGACCTCCAATCCCGGCTTTTTGAGGAATATCCAAACTGACCTCCACAGTGCCTGCACCACTCTACACTCCCATCAACCAGTGCAGAAGAGTTCCTTTTTCCCTGCAGCCTCAACATCATTTGTTGTTGGGAGTTTTCTTTATCCTGAACAATCTTTCCAGAATGAGACAGAATCTCAATATGGTTTTAATTTGCATTTCTCTAATGACCAATGATGCTGAACATTTTTTCATG
>PVLA01015794.1:0-23536 GCA_004027455.1 Hydrochoerus hydrochaeris
TCAGTGAGTTTTTTGTTTGTGTACAGGAATGCTATTGATTTTTGAGCATTGACTTTGTATCCAGCTACACTGCTGAACTTGTTTATTACCTCTAGTAGTCTTTTAATGGAGTTTTTTGGGTCTTCTATATAGAGTATCATGTCATCTGCAAATAGTGATAATTTAACTTCTTCCTTTCCTATCTTTACTCCTTTTATTTGTCTCTCTTGTCTGAGTGCCCTGGTTAGTGTTTCCAGAACTATGTTGAAAAGGAGTGGTGATAGTGGACATCCTTGTCTTGTTCCTGATTTTATCCTATTTTATTTTATTTTTATTTAAAGAGAAAAAAAAGCATGTAAAAGGTAGAGATAATACAGAATTTCAGAAAAAAGATAAACAATAAGAAATCACTAGTTGATAAATTACATATTGTCCTCTTAGAAATAGTTGTTCAAGTTACAAAGTTATAGCATACAAAGTAGATCATTGAACAGTGAGAGTGTAAACAGCTATGCATACATGAGTCTCTACATGTATTTCTATCCTTTCTGTATTAGAGGGAAAAACAAAACTTAGTAAGACAAAACAAAACAAATTCCTATAAAAACATGAAACCAAAAAATCATATAAAACTACAGTACAAGGTGATCTACAATAATTGCTGTATTGCTTCTTATTGTCTTCAATAGAATTGCCTATATCATCAGGCATAAATGAATATAGCAATATAATTGAATATAGTAGAACATAACAATATTAGTAAAAAATAAAACATTGTAGACAGTATAAAACTTCAAAGGCAGGTAATAATCAAACCAGAGTGGATATTCTGGTGAATCTTGTCATCTTAAGTGCAGTTACCTATACTCTCAGACTTGATACTATCAACCATAACAGCTTTGAATAAAATCTATCAATACAAAACAGTGATCTAACAAACCAGATTTGATTACAATCAGTTATGGTAAAACAGTGTAGGTTTTACAGAGCTTTAGATTGACTTAATAGGAAATTAAGGATGATTACTGTACTATATCCTGTTATTTTCGGGATTACTGTTTGTACCCTCAAATCTAGTACAGATAGAATGACTGGAACAGAATATAATACATCTAAGCAGAGTAGTGTGAGTAATGTGGGTTTTTAAATCCTGGTGCACTATTAACAATATAGTGTATCAAGGCCATCTATGTTAGAGATTATAGCCAACCTTCTCCTCCTTATTTCTGCTATGCTATTTTTCTGCCTGTTTGTCTACTTTTCTCCTTCATTCTACTGCCTGCCCCACTCATTGAGGCCTTTCTGCCACTGTTACTAAAATCCTGGTATTTTTTTCTCTCTCTCTAGAATGTCCTTCAGTATTCTCTGTAGGGTTGGATTGGTGGTCACAAACTCGCCCAGTTCCTCTTTGTCATGGAAGAATCTTGTTTCTCCATTAATTTCGCGTGACAGTTTTGCAGGGTACATCAATCTGGGCTGGAGGTTATTTTCTTTCAGGGCTTGGAATATTTCACTCCAAGCTCTTCTTGATCTGATGGTCTGTGTGGAGAAGTCAGCTGTGATCCTGATGGGCTTACCTTTATTGGTAATCTGTTTCTTTTCTGTGACGGCTTTCAATATTCTGTTTTTATATTGAATTTCTGGTATCTTGATTATTATATGTCTGGCTGTAGATCTGTTTTGGTTGTAGGTGGCTGGAGTTCTGTATGCCTCACATAACTGAATATTATTTTCTATTCCCATGCTTGGGAAGTTTTCCTTAATTATTTCCATAAACAGCCTTTGTAATTCGCCTGTATGTATTCCTGCTTCTTTGTTCACATTTCTTATTCTTAAATTGTAGATTCTCTTGTCATCTTCTAGCCTTTGCATTGTTACTGCCTATTTCCTTTTTATTTTTAAGAGATCTTTCCTTTCATAATCACACATTGCAAACTTGTCTTCAAGTTTTGATAGTCTATCCTTAGTTTCTTTTAAGGCATTTTGCCAGCTTTCAATGGCATTTTTAATTTCCTGGTAGTGTCTTTGAATCTGCTTCATATATTCTATATTTTGTTTATATTCTTTATCGAATGTTTCTCTCCTTTTTTGTGTTCCTCCCTTTTACCATCTGTATCTTCCTGAGAGATGCTCCCTGAGAGCATTTCTTTTATTACTCTACTCATATCTTTCTTTACCTCATTTAATATTTCAGTTTTGAGCTCATCTACAATGTCCCGAAGATATCTTTTAATGTCCATTGAAGCCATGCCTGCTGTTGCGTGTTTGCTGCCCTCAGGCTCCCTTGTTTTTCCCTCTCCTGGATCAGGGCTCTCAGAGTTCTGGGCTGGGGGCCTCTTCCTGCCTCTCTCTCCTGTCATGGTCCCAGCTTCCTCCACACAGGTCACATTGCAGGTCCCATCCCCCTTTCCTGTTGGCCACGCCTCCTCTGAAGCACACTTGTGAGGGTCCTCCCTGCTCTCCTGACTGCTCTTATCACTGAGGTGCAAGCAGCGACTGCCTAAGCCTGCCCCTCCCCACAGGGCCAACCAAACTGCAGAGGCCTTCCCCCAGTTAGTGCTTGCTAGGCGCAGGGAATCCATTTGGGATGGCTTTATTTAAAGCTATTAAGCCAGAATCATATCACAATAGTCGTTTGTCATTTCAAGATTTAGAAAATGTCAGTATAGATTACACCTAGGACAAAGAAATAGAGAATTTGTATCACTTGATAAACTTTTAGCTACAATAACAGAACGCCATACTGAACATGGCTTAAAACTTAATGACACTTGTTTACTTCCCAAGTTCTGAGTCAGACGGTCTCATAGTAAAAAGATATAAGAACATGGCATCATCAAGGACTCGGACTTTTCCCACACGTCTGCTCTGCCATCCTCATGTTCCTCAGAAGCCGACCTGGCTTCTGAACGCCCTGTCCTCACAGCAGTCAAAAAGAACTTCCTTCTCACTTGCCTCTTATTCAAGGAGAAAAATTTCTAAGTCCCAGACTGAATTCATCTTACATCTTACTGACTAGATCTGAAATACAGGTCTACTCATAGACCTAGTGTTGATAGGTTGAAATAAGATTGTATGTCTATATTTCTTCTTAGGAAAATAAGAGGTTTGTTAGCACAGAAACAATGTTCATATTCAGTAACTTTCAATAGCATGTAACTCCTGCAGAATTCTAAGCATTTTTATTTTTAAAACTTCTTCCCCACTCATGAGAAGGGCAGCTGAACTCTTTTGAAAGCTAATGTAAAAGGCTAGGGCTTTAACACAATGATAGAGAGCTTGACCAACAAATGCAAGGCCCTGGGTTAAATCTGTAGCATGAGTGCGCACGCACACACACACACGCACAAATGCACACACACACACACAACAGCAAAACAACAACAAAGTTGCTCTGAGGATTCTAGATTCTTGATCTAAAAAACATCTCAAATATCCATTTTACCCTGATTAATTTTCAACTCTGTCAGGACAGAAAATAGTCTTTAATGAGGCATATTAGAAGCATATACTTTATCTTGGGTTGGGGATTTAGCTCAGCGGCATAAGCGCCTGCCTTGAAGCATGTGGTCATGAGTTCCATCCCCAGTACCGATAAAAAAAAAAAGAAAGAAAAGAAAAGCATCTTGTAGAAGCATGTACTTTGCAGAAGAAAAAGAGGAATCTTCCCTGTCCTGTCTGATCATTTCCTAACAAATGTTGACACTTCTTTAATTTCTTTAAAAACATTTAAAAAGTTATTTAATTTTTAAGAATTAATTTAATTTATATTATTTAATTCTGTCAATGAGTTCTTTTAACCACCATGCTTAAGGGTATGGAATCTATGTATTTCAGAATCCACTGACAGTCTCTGCCTTAAGTTAATAAAATTACAAATTTTATTGATGTATAACATACACATAAAACTGCACAAAAATACACAAATTGTACACCTTAATGAGCTGTCACAAATTGAACATATCTTTGTAACAAAATAAAGCAGAAGACCATGGAACTCCAGAAATTTCATGTTCCTTTCTAATAATCACTGTCTATCTCAAATATAACTACTGTTATGCTTTCTAATATATATATGCTTTAATATATATATTACATATAATATATACATATCAGACATGATATCATGATGTATAACAATATTTCAGTCAATGATGGACCACATACACCACAGAGGTCCATAAAATTATATCACCTAGTCATGTTGCAACGGGCTCGTTTGTGGAAGCACATTCTATGATGATCACACAATTCCATAAGGAAATTCCTTAAGGATGAGTTTCTCATAATATATCCTCATCTTTAAATAACAGGTAAGTGTATTATTTTTAAACTACACACAAATGAATTCATAACATACCTGTTCATATTCTTCTGCCTTCATTCAACATTATGTTTCTGAAATGCTTCTTTGTTGCTGCACATAATTGAAGCTTTTAAATTCTCATTACAGATTAGAATATCTCTAAATAAACTTATTTATTATAATGTAGATGGACATTTGTCTTATTTCTGTTTACAAATATGAGTCTAACTGCTATAAACATCATATTACATGTCTTTTTTTGAACATCTTCATGCCTTTATGTTGGGTATACACTTTCAAAGAGAAGTGCTGGGCCAAAGGTATGCGTTTTTTCAGCTTCCATTATTTTCCAAAATGGATATAACAATTTGTACTCTTGTCAGTCATGTGTAGGAATTCCAGAAATTTCAAATCCTCTCCAATATTTGATAGTTTCTTTCCTCATTTTAGTCATTCTCATAGATAGTTCTTCAGTTTTAATGCATACATTTTCTTTAACTTCTGTCAGTCTGGTGCAACCTGCATGTTTTTTTTTTTTTTTCCTGTAGGCTTGAATTCTGTTGGCAAATATACTTTAGAAAAAAATTTTCTCTAGGATTGTGATTTTATTTCTGAGGCATTCTTCTGTTATATTCCAGTTGCAAGTCATTGTTAATGAAGGAAGAAAACATTAATAAAACAAACCACCAAATTGTATTTCTGTGCTAGGAAAAAATTTTCAATAATATTTTTATTATTTACTTATATTTTGTAGTACTGGAAGTTGAACTCAGAGCCTTGTACATGTTAGGCAAATGCTCTACCACTGAGCCTAGTCTTATTCCAAGAAAGATTAACAAAAATATAGGGTTTTTTTTACAGCCTTTTAAATATAATATATTGTTATGGCTTGTATCTAGATGTCCCCCACAAAGCCTCATATGATCATAAGTGAGACTTTTGGAGGTGGCTAGATCTAGGATTTGTGATCCTGGGATTAAGGGTATGTGTTTACTAAATTAATCTACTGACTGATTTAGCATAGTTCTGGGTGTTTTTAATGAAAAGGCCTACCCTGGGTGTGGATAGCACCACCCAAAAGGATGGGATAAAAGGAAGAGGCAGGCTTATTTTTGTGGATTCTGCTATTTCACTGCTTGCTGCTTGCTGCCTTCTGCCTGCCCTGCCATACCATGAACTGTTTCTCCTCTGTGATGCCTCTTTGCCGTGCTGCCCTGCCTTGGAGCCAGCCAACTGTGGACTGGAACATCTACAAACTGTGAGCTAAATAAGCTTTTCCTACCTTAACTTGTAGGAGTCAGGTATTTTTGTCCCAGCAATAATAAAAGTAACTGAGACAATAAATTAATAAAGTTTAGTCAAGTTACTGTTGAATTATTGTGATCTAATAAAAATTATCCTTACTAATTTTCTTAGTTACAACATTGTTCAAATGATATATAATTTAACAAATTATTTGTCTTGTGCAATTTATGACAAAAACTTGATAAACCAGATGATATAAAAGTTCTACATGTGACATTAATATTAACTGATTAATATTCAGTTAGTTTGGTTAGCTAATTACTTTTTTTTAAACACAAGATAATTATGTTAGGGATCAGAAGTCTGAAAATAAAAATTTGGGCAAAACAGAGTACATCCTTGAAACCTATCTTTAGTCTTTATAAAGCTGCAAATACTCTACTAACCAGCAGTTTGATTCCATTACTGAAGAGAAAACTAATATATATTTTTTAAATTTATTTTTAAGCCCAACTAATACATTTCTCTTTAACCAATGCAAAGTTTTCCTATATGCTGCTTTAAGCTTCCTTCGGTAGTCCCAATTCTTAGAGACTACAATCTTTTTTTCTACACTTCCATAAACACTTGCCTCATTTTTTAGTAACTCCTCTTAATATTCCTTGTTGTTTTCTAAAGTTTCCTTCAAATACAGTGTTCTGGATCACAGAATCAATTCCAAATACTCTAGTTGTACCACTTATAGCAGGAATGAAAGTGAGGGATACTTCCACTAGCTTGATTTATATATCTGTGCTATCTGGAATAAAATACTGCTTACTAATATTTTATAGTTTGAGGAATGTGACATGCTCAAACAAGTACACTCTAAAACGGAATCAATTTAAAGATATTTCATTCTATTTTGAAGATCAGTTTAAAAATCCAACCCTTTGCTATCAAAAAATCTCATGCTTCTCTTTAAAAACAAACAACAAACTAACTGAGAGAATTTGGGGTACTACCCAAAGAACTATCCTAATTAGGTTTTGGAATTATAATCTACTAAGTTGTCCAAATACTTTGGGTGTTGGAATCTGGCTACTATGTCTCCAGTTAAGCAATATGATTTCATTGTACTGTACTGTTGTCAAATACAAATGTTCTGAAACCTGTTGGCATATAATTGTGGTGAACTGGTCCAGATCTGGAAATAATATTTTTATACACACATGCATTTACATACAGCACTACTTTTTTCATGAATAAAAAGAGATGATATATTTTGACATATCAGCATTTCCTGCCCTTGCAAATTGTCTTCCTTTTGGGGTCTATGTTATAAACTCTTTAGAAAACAAACCATGCCAGGTCTAAATAAGTGAACCAAAGCAAAACAGATCAAATTTTTTTCCTCCAGTTTTGTGAACTGATTTGTAACCCAGTGACTCAGGAATATATATGCACCATGGTTTGGCACATATGTTTTCCCTGTGTATTTCTCAGCAACATCTTTCTGCATGTTGAAATTTCCCTATCTCTTGTTCTTATGCATTCTTCTACATTCTTCTTGACTCATATTTTCTCAAACTTTTTTCACTCTACCCTCAGGATTTCTCACAAACTAAAAGGAAGCAAAGAAGTATATATCCTCTTGCCCATTGTTTTAAAAACTGAGCAATTTCTTTCCTACAGAAGAGACATTGCACTAACAATGTGTTCAGTTAACTAAGTTCCATGCATGATACTTAAGCACAAAATTCTGATAAACTAAACCTGTACTTTCTTCATGCTTTGCTGATTTTTATTTTGAAGAACTATCAGCACAGTAGCGACAGTAGCAGTCACAGCTACTGTTTTGTGAGTTGAGATTCAAGATCTAGTCCTGGATTCCCCACATCCTCACTCACTAGTTCTGAGGGGGACTTTTCTCATTTGTAAAATAAGGAATTTTAGACCATCTTTGCAGTTTTTAACAGTGTTCAACAGACTGTGGAGATGCTTCACTGATTCCACAAACATCTGATGTTAATTTTATAGGTTCTGGGGATGCTCTAAGACTGTAACTATCTACCCATAAGTAAAATCATATAGTTTTTACTCATTTATGAAGTTTTATTATCCTCAGTAACTAACATTGTGATCTACTCTTTTTATTATGTTATTCCATTTCATAATTAAGCTTCCCCAAGATGTGGACTCTTTCTTTCTTTCCTTTCTCCCTTCCTTCTTGCTTGAGATTCACTTTCATTGGCATACTTCAATGTGAAGGTTTATATCTTTCAAATATTCTGGAAAGTTCTCAGACTTTATACCTTCAAGTACTGTTTCTTCTCTGTCATCTCCTATTATTCCAAAGATATATATATTAAATTGTCTTACTTTGTCCACCCAATCTCTTACCTTCTTCTTCATATTTTCCATCATGTGTCTCTGTATTGCAATCTAAAGAAAAATTTGCAACCTATCTTCTAGCTCACTGATTCTCTTCATCCATGTCTAATCTACTCCTTAATCAATCCATTGCGTTTTAATTTCAATAATATATTCCTTTTATTTCTAGTTTCCCTGTACATGTTTTCAACTTTTTTCATAACACTATCTAAACACTAAAATCAGTTATTTTATATGACATTTCTGGTTGTTCTAATACATGAAGCTTTTGTGGTTGGTTTTTGCTATCTATTCTTTATGTGAGATCTCATTACAGTGCCTAGTCATTCTTATTTTGTTTATAAATTGTGACTAAAAACTACACATTTGCTTTGGCAATTTATAGTTGTGGAAATATTTGGTGGCTTAGATTATAGCTGTCTCAAAATTAAAAGTATAAAAAGGGACTCAGCTCACCAGTAAGAGTGCCCCACATTAGGTCTCCAGTACCACAGAAAAACAAGTTAACCATAAAACAAGCATGCTCCTATTAAATCTTTTACAATGCTTTCAATTTTTACAAATTTGTAATTTGTGTATCACTTTTCTAGTTTTACTTGAATTCATTCTAAAAGTAAATGAAACGTGATCTTAACTTTAACCTTCAGAGGTAACTAAAACCATATGTCTGTTTGTTTCATGCTAGCTTTTTCCCCCATATATTTTTTTCTATCAATGACAGCTTTCTGAATTCATAAAAATGAAACAAAAAAGTCCTATTGCACACTCTTTGGACTTTCCTTTTTACTGTAATTTTGTCCTAAAGCAAAATACAGCTAGGTCCATGGATTACCTGGATTCTTGAGTTGTGACAGATCAGCCTCTACCTAAGAGATGACTCCAGGTTATTTAGTTCTTCCCTTGCCTACCTCATCCTATCTGCTGTAAAGTTAGTAAAGAGGGGAGGAAGAGAGCACAGGGCTGAGGCAGAACTGGGCATTTTCTGAGGACAGCATCTCTTGAGTGAGAAAGGTACAGGTGAAGGAGCAAGGAAAGAGGATAGAATGGGCTAAACATAGGAAAGAAAATCAAAGGGATAAGAAAACTATGGTTCATCCCATAGGAAAGAAAATCAAAAGGACAGGAAAACTCTGGTTTAATGCACTCTCCTCATTTTTAAGATACTGAATTTTGGAAAGCTGAAGAGACTTAAGAGAGAAAATTCTGGGTCTAAGCTTGGAAACAAGAGACCAATCTTCCTCTGCTTCTTCAAAATCAGTTAAGACTTGATCCCATCACACAGCTGTGGCCTCCAATGTGTGAGAGGAATGGAGAAGAAAATGGGAGGAAGGCAGGGAATGAAACAAGCTTGGACTGAATAATGTGAAATGTTTAGTCAAATTAAGAGCACAGGGCCACAGATCAAGAAAGTCAGCTTCCTCGAGAAGACCTGGGTTCTATAAAATCATCATTTCTATAGGTCAAAAATTATGAAGCAGTGATAATTTCATATAGTAAACCCAAAGTTCCAGCTCCAACGTTGTATAGGTGTTTAAAGTTTGAGAAAGAGTTCCCACATCTCTTTGGTGAGTGCTGTCTGCCATACCTAGGCTATAGGGATTTTGCAAGAATTAATCCAAACTACAGAACATTTACTGAGTGCCTATTGTGGATAATTTCTAAGAAAACAAAGGTGCAAACCTTGTTTCTAAGGAAGTCCAGTGGAAGAAAAAGAGTTAGAAGTGATAAGCAAATAAGAGAGGAAGCAATAAAGTCTGCAGGATTGTGGGTTGTCAGGAAAATAAACTTTTGAACTGGGCTCCCAGGGTTAAGGTGAAGCTTCATGGTTAAATGAGAAGAAGCATTACTAGCAAGAAGAATCTGGGAAAAGGTATGAAGATGTGACAGTGCATAGGAAATTGAGGAATGGTGAGTCAGTCTAAGAGAAAGTATGGAGGGAAAGATGAGGTGTTTGAGGCTGTTTGTAAAAAAGTGACTGGATGATTCTGCATCTGGAAAAAAACCATGGAGAAACAAAGAAGTGGTTTATAATTGTCAAGTGCTACTCATCATAAAAACATAAAAGAAAACCTTTCTAAACACCAATGTTATCCCTCTCCTTCTCTCTCAACAGTTTTGTATTATGTCCTAGATCTATTTGTAAAATTTCTTTATAGAGTGTTTTCTCTCTATAAAGCTGTTCTTTCCTGGGTCCAGGTAAGTGACATCTAGGAACAGTCAGCAAAGTTGGGAGGGTAGGAAAGAGGAAGTGATTCAGTTTGAGTGAGGATGATGCTGTGTCATTGTTCTCCAAATTTCAGCCCTCCCTTCTGTATTCCAATCTCCTTCAAGAAAGATGTGAAATCACTGCATCCAAGGGAGCAGAGGATGGTATGAGCACCCAGCCTTCTGCCTCTCATGATTGCTCCCTGGCAATGAACTCATTGCATTGGTAAGCTTAGTTATACTACCCATTTTCTCTCTCCTCTATCACCTAGGACAAATTTAGGGGCACTGTCTTCTTCCATTAACTGGCAATAGGCTTCTGTGATCTCACTATACCTCATAGATACTCTTCCCATTCAAGGGCATGAAAGCTTGATATGGTGATAACGGAATTTAGGCCCCAAGAATTCTATTCTTCTAATGCTTCCCATAAACTAAGAGAAAGAACCAGATCAACTTGATATCAGATTCTGGCTTTGCTTTTTATTATCTATGTGGCTTTTGGCAAAGACAATATCTCTGAGATACTACTTCTTCATTTCTAAAAGGGAAAAGATCACAGTGACAGTGGAGATAAAGCATCTGGTCCCTGTAAGATGCCAGAAATGCTTCAGTTGCTATCATTACCATTACCACTACCACCATTATAAAGTTCTAAACTAAAACAAACTCTTTTCTTGTTGTCTTAGTTACTTTTCTTTTGTTACTAAGACAAAATACCCAACACCCAAAGATAAGGAAGGACAAGTTTATTTATCTCACAGTTTGCAGAGGTTTCAGTCCATAATCAGCTGGTTCCAGAGCAGGGTGGTATTGCAGAGGGGCAAATATTCATGATAGTGGAAGATACCAAAAGCAACCAAAGAGAGGAAGGGGCAAGCCTCTTTTCCTTCCGTATATTGCCTACAGGCTACCTGCCCTGGGGAGGGTGTAGCACTCAAACACCTAATCCCAACACTGGACCATGAATCAATCCCAAATTCTAGAAGCCCACTCCCATGACTGTATGAGGCTTTTGGGGGACATTTAGACACAAATCATAACACTGATCTCATCCCTTCCCTCTTATTGGCAGTCATTAATTTAAAAACAAAAATCAAGTCATATCTATATTACTTAAAACCTTTCTCTAGAATTCACTGAATTTTTTAATTTTTTTACTAAAAACTGACCCAGAGCTTTGCCCATGCTAGACAAGTGCTCCATCATTGAGCTATACTGACAGCCCTTCACATGATACTCTAATTAAAATCCAAGCTCTTTCTTCTGAACTTCAAGGTCAATGTGAACTTTGTTTTTGTCTCTTTCTTACTACAGTATGCTGGCCCACTCTGCTCCAGTCTTGCTGGCCCTCTCAGTTCCCTCCACACTACAGGTTCTGTCAATTTCAGGGCCTTTCCTCTAGATGTTCTCTGCCTGGAAGGCATTTTTTGTACCTGTCATTCACATGGTCTCACCTCCTGGATGCATCTTTAAAGTAACCTTTTCAGACTACACACTACCTTATATAATTTTATCCCTTTATATTCTTCACCAGCTTATTATCACTATTCACTAATAATATATTAGCATGACTGTTTGCCAGACACCTATCTCTTTCACAGTGAATAAACTCAAGGGGGACAGAAAACACTTTTTTTTTTCAACAGTTTCCCAGTACCTAGCCTAGCAGTAGACAAAGTATTTGGTTATTATTGTCATTATTAGGCAGCACTTTGTGTAATACTGCTAACAGATAAAAATCTAGCATTGTTTCTGACCTCAGTACTTCAGAGAGATTAAGATTTCCTTACAGGGATTATCAGTTGGGTTTCTTTTTAAAACCTTTGCTATGGCAAACAGAAACACCAAAACAACACCTAGGATTTAGAGGAAGATTTATTTAATGTTCAATCAGCAATGATAAGGAATCAATCCTTATAAAATGTCAGTACTTATCTCTGGTGGTCTAGGGCTTATATGGGATAAGCAAGCATCAAGTACAGAGGCAGAATAGCTTGTCAATTGGAGGTTGGTTTTTACAGTATGCATCATAGTGACCAGCCATGTATCACAGTGACCAGCCATTTCTAAGAAACAGAAGTAACAGGAACTGTAGTAGGAACTTTTACCTGGGAAACTAACAGAGGCTGAAGTATATTGGATGGGGGAGTCTTTTCTGCTACACTTTAATTAATCTTCTTGGACTTCAGAGGTTGAATGTCCTCTTTTCTGTATCATCCAAATTTTCAATAGTATGTATTTTTAATAAATGTTTTATGAACTGCATTTTAATATACTTGTCAAAAGAAATGAATCTGATTTAAAAGTTTTAAAGTAAAATTCATAATAAGAAAAATCAACAGTCAATCTAACATTCTTAAGTGTATCAATATTTTGATAAAGGGTATTGCTAATCAAGGAGCACTGACTGATGCACAAAAAGTTTGTGATTTAATAAATGACTTTCTAGTTGATCAGATACAGATATAGAAAAAGTAAAATGAAAATTGTCATGTAGTTTTCTCTAGTGCTAATGGTTAAGTGTATAGTATAAAGTGGAAATTCAATATTTGTTGAATGCAAGTTTCTAGAAGACTTCTCCAGCAAAAGGGGCAACCATACACATTTGCAACTTTGAAAAAGATTATAACTCATATACTTTGTTGTAGTTCAGAGGTGAATGGCCAATTACAGATTTTCTGTTTATTATTTCTTTTTTTGTTTATTACTTCTTGACAGATTAAAATCATCTTTCATGCTTTCTTGTTAACTTAAATGTAGGTCATTTCTTCTGGAATGTTCTCCAACATACACATATATACTCCTTACCCTCTTCCTCATTTTCCTTAAATAACTTTTATTTCCTCTTATTATCTAAAATGTGACTTTCTCCTAGTAAAACCATTGTTCTCAGTTGATAACCACTCCTTTTTCTTATTAGCCCATTGCCCAGTGCCACTAGAGGAGTTGACATAGTTTTCAGTTTTCTTCCTAAGCTAGTCCAGAGCCCAATTAATGGTAATGATGTTCCTTTCTAATTAGCAATTACCTCAACCCCCTTTTCATCATCATCTCTGCCTCTTTTTATGACTAACAGTTTTCAATATGTCATTCAGAAACCACATCCTGACCACTACTATTACTTTGGAACATCTTTAGCCCTAAGCTAGGAAACTTTGGAATTCTGCTTAAGGAGAAAAATACACATAACATGAAATTTAGCATTTAATCATTTTTAAGTATAAGTTTTGTGGCATTAAATACATTCAGATTGTTTTGCAATCATCTCCACCATCCATTTTCAGAACATTTTTCCATTTTCCAAAACTGACTACACTACTGAAAAATAAATCCCTATTTCTTAAATTTTTTAAAATTCTCCAAGGAGATTTTTTACACTTCTCTCCACTTATCCTTAAACATTCAAATCAATGCTTTTTCCTCTTCATCTTTGTAACTCTTTCACTACTTATGTTGCTAAAAACATTGAGGTCACTTCACAAGATCCTTAAGTTCCTGTCCCTAGTCCTTAAAACTTCATGTCTTCTGTCATTCTTTCACTTTTCCTCCTCTCCAGTAAAAAGTATGTTTCCTCTATTATGAAGCTGACTTCTCTACTACTGTTCTTACACACACACACACACATACACCATCTCTTCTGGAACTATTGGATAGGTTTGCCCCATTTTCACTGACTCTTGCATTGAAAAACACCCAAGAGTCCCATGTACAATAAAACATTTGCAATAATATTTTGAAATATGTATTGAGTGTCCCTTGTATGACAGTTACTATACTAAATACTTAAAATATACCTTATTTAATTATCACAACCTAATGAGTTCAAATTATTATGAAAAATTTATTATTTTGAGGAAACTGGAGTGTTAGAAATATAAAGTAACTTTCTCAAAAACAACTAGTGAGTAAACAGCATCCTCCCTGCTCCACACTACTCCCTCAAGATATCATTTTTCTCTGTTCACACACATCCCACTGTAGTTGTTTTGAAATTCCAGAAATATAAAGTAACTTTCTCAAAAACAACTAGTAAGTAAACAGCATCCTCCCTGCTCCACACTACTCCCTCAAGATATCATTTTTCTCTGTTCACACACATCCCACTGTAGTTGTTTTGAAATATTCTCTCCAATGTCTCTAATCTCCATCTGGGGATTATAGAACTTGTCCAGTATTCTGCTTTTTGAGACAGTGTTCTTTCTTACTCTCTTCCTTGTTCTGCTTTTCTTTCTGATTTTCTTCACTAATTCCTTTGGTTTTCTTACTCTTCAAATGTAAGACCCACCAGAGTTACATATCTCCATAATTTTCTTTTCCTGCTTTACACTTAGCCAAGACAATCCATTTGTTCCCATACTATCAATTATCACACCTTCACAAAAGAAGAAGCAAGCCCGTATGGCTAATTCTAGCCTTCTGTAACTTGGTTTTTGCTCCCTATCAAAATGTCCTTACAGTTCTTCCTCAAACACCTCAAACTATTCCTACAGCTAAATCATTCCCTTTTTTGGCCATTGAAGTATCCTTCTGCATTTGCCATCACTAAGCATTAGCACTACTTTTATTTTCCTTTACTAGCCTTTTCCCCTAATCCCCAGTCAATAGCTGGCCTAACCCACATTCAAAAACAGCTGTTCAGGTCTGTGAGTATAGCTAAATTGTAGTGTGCCTGCTTAACATGTGCATGGTGAAAGATAAAGGGGAAGGAAGGAAAAGGGGGTAGAAAATGGGGCACAGTGGCATGTATCTGTAATCCCAGGACTCTAGAAGCTGAGACAGGAGGATGTTGAACTTCCAGGCTAACTCAGGCAACATAACAAGACTCTGTCTCAGACAAACAAAGAGCTGTGGAGACATTATGATGGATACATCCCTGATCTGGAATGGAAATTTTGGTCCTAATCCTGACTTAGCCAGTATGCAGCTGGATGATTTAGTGGTCTATAACTGGGACATAAGAAGCCCTCCCTCACACCAATATTCAAAAACTTTATTAAGCATCTGTGATGCTCATTCATCTTCATGACCTTCAGATTAGTCTCACTATCTCTGCCCTAACTGTGCTTTTTTCCTGGGCTATTTAAATTGGGTACTTAATTGGTCTTTTTATTTTCCTTGTTTCTTTTCTCCTGATGTTGCTTTCTTTACACAGACCTAAGACTAAATACACAAAACAATCAAATGATGTTTCTCACTTGCTTAAAAAGTTTCATGCTTCAGCCAGGTATGATGGCACATGCCTATAATACCAGCACTCTGGGAGGCTGAAACAGGAGGACCATAAATTCAACACCAGCCTGGGAAATTTAGCAAAACCCTGTCTCAAAATAAAATGAGCTCAGCACAAGGACTCTGGGTTTAATCCTCAGTAACACTACCGTCATCACAAAAAAATTTTAAGATAAAATTTAAACTCCTTACTTCATTTACAGTCTTCTGCATACTGATCTCAATATTACTTTAAAAATTAAATTCAAAAGCATGAGATATTTTCTACTCCTTGAGGTAATGGTACTTATTGCTGCTTCAGCAATAGGGAAGACACATTCACATAGACTGTTAACAAATTATAAATTAATACAAACCTTTGGCAATCAGTTCAATCTATCAAGCTATAACATGAGTGTACCCTTTGATCCTACAATTCCCTTACTATTGCAAGCCCTTCCCAGACCTCATAACATTCTGGGAAATTTGTATTTATAATCCCATGGAAAAGTTATTCGAATTTTAGTGAATTAATTTCAGTCTACCATTTCCAGTGCAACCCAAGGCATATCTATAGTCTTGGGGCGCCAAGGGGGTCCTAAGTCCAGCTAGCTAGGGTGATCGTTAACCAGAACAAAGGTCTGACCCAGGACCCAACCTAGGTTTTATTCATTCATGAAGGGAGTGGTTTGAGGATGAGTGACTCTGAGAATGGTTGCAAGTAGTAAGTGCTGGGAGCTGGACTAAGTAGAAGGCCTGAAATCACCTCTGCAATATGCATAGAGAATGATACGCAATTTGAGGTAGCTTGTAATGTTTTAGGGTTGGTGCTTCAGCTCTGATGTGTAATCCCTGGGAAATCATAGTCTCTTATTTTGAGGGTGAGTCATAGCTGACAGCATGGAGCATGGCTCTTTTTCCTGCCCAGTTCACACATGTTTTTTGGGAGTTATGGGAGTAGAGGAAAACAGACCTGTTGCCTTGCTTCAAAAACTACACATCAGCACCTCGGCCAGACCAATTTACATTGCTTAAAGCCAATTGAAGGGATAAGGAAAAATCCTAGCCAGCTCTGTATATATCAACGCATGAAAATAAGGCCCAGGTTTAACCAAAATGGGGATAACTGCTCTTCTTTCAAGGAGAGTCATCCAGGTGATTCTTCACACCCTACTAGGAATTTATGCTACCAAAAAACTTAGAAAGGTTTTCTCATACAGAGCTAGCTACTGAAGGGAAAAGAAAGAGGAGAAAAATGTAAAAAAAAAAAAGAAAAGAAAAGAAAGAAAGAAAAGAAAGGGAAAAGGGAGTGAGGAAGGGGAAATAAGAAATAAAAGGAAGAAGGAAAGGAAGGGAAGGACAGGAAAAAAGAAAAACCTGGAAACAGCCAATCTGTTAAACAAGAAAAGACTGCTTAAGGTATGTTTATCTGCTTGAAGGCTACATACAATTTTACTTGTAAAAGAATGTTTCTAAAATGTGAAAATGCTCATGATAATAGTTAGAAACAGAAAAAGCAGCTTACAAAATATTTCTAGTACAATTTTATTTTTAAAGTAAAAATAGATGTACCCACTATTTCTACATTAAAAAGAGAATGCCAAAGATTAAGAGTATGTGACTACTAAATTAGTCCACTAATTGGTTTGGAGTAGTTCTGAGTGTGAAGAAGGCCCACCCTGGTTGTGTGAATGCTACCCATCCTAAGGGCATGTTGCATGGATATAATATAAGGGATAGAAAGAGGGCTGGTGTGCTTGGTTGCTAATTCATTACTTCATTGCTTGCTGCCTTCTGCCCACCATAAACTGTTTCTCCTCTATGATGCCACCCTACCTTGGAGCCAGAAACTATGAATGAAACCTTTATAAACTGTGAACTACAACAGACCTTTCCTCTTTTAACCTTGAGTGTCAGGTATTTTGTCTCAGCAACGAGAAAAGTAATTAAGTCAGTGATCTTTTTTCTTTTCTTTTCTTTCCTTTCTTTTTGAGACAGGTTTTCACTATGCAGTTCAGGCTAGTCTTGAACTCACTTTGTAGCCCAGACTGGCCTCAAACTCACAGTGATCCTCCTGCATCAGCTTCCCAAGTGCTAGAAATATATGCATGTGCCACCACACCTAGCCTCCAAGGTCTTATAAGATAAATAAATGAATCTGATTCTGGAAAAATAAAGAGGGTGGATGGAGCGGGAAAGAAGGGAATTGAAGTGTGTTGTGTACCTGTACCACTTCCTTACAGTGAACATAATCATTACACTTTGTAAATTTGTACTAATAAAAGCCCCCCAAAAAAGCTTTAAACTGTTAGATGATAAGGAAAAGAAAAATAATCTATACCTTTATATACTCTATATTCCAGTTTTTAAAAAACTGCAGTTCATGTCTCAAAGGTTTTACAAAAATTAATCATTTAATGTAACTCTTTGAAAGTACTACAATTAAAATAATCTGAAAGCTCTGTTCAGGATTTGCGTATATGAAAAAGATAGGCTCCCACACATTCTAATCTATTCAAATAGCTCTACTCACACTGCCTCATTCTTCGAATGCTGTCATCCAATGTTGCTTAATCCCTGTGTGTTTATATAAGTAGAATTGGGATATAACTTCATTAACCAGTACCAAGTGCTGACTACAGGGAATCACATCATCTGAGGCAAACCCTTCACATTTACAATCTAGGTGAGTATCATATCAGTGTACAAGTATATTTTCTGTCTGTTATTGGGAATAGCAGCAAAAAGGAATCAGTTGTATTTATATTGCCCTCTATTCTGAAATAATTATGATATTCAAAAAAAGGAAAGTAGGTAAAGAGCAAATTTTAGTCTGAAAAAATGGCAAAAACAGTGAAGACTGTTTTACCTTACTATATAACTATATAATTTACTGTATATAGTAAGGTAAAATATTTGTGAAGAAAGTGCTTTGTTTTTGGACTAGGACTTGAAAACACTTTCAGATTATAATTTTGATATATACAATTCATAAGGTGTTGACTTTCTCTGTGTCAGTGACTCCATCATAAATGTGGTCTTTTTCCGCTTCTTATAATTTTGAGCTCTGCAAGGTAATTTTGGATGAAAACAGAATTCTTATGTTCTGTCGGGCTGGTCCATGGGAGTGATAGTGGAAAAACAAGAGTTACAAGATCAAATAGTTACTTAAAATGATTAGATAAGCAAGGTATCCCTGAGTCTTCTAACACCCTCACTACCAACACCTTTACTAAAATGCTGCGTAAGATCTGACTTTCCAAGAGATAGGCTATATAGATTGGAATACATATTTCTTTGGAAATGTAACTTTTCCTAATGACTAAGAAAACTTATTTTCTAGGACATATGAAGCTTTGGATAAAAGAGAAAAAAGCAAAAATCATAGCAATACAGTTTTCATGTTAGTAAAGTGTTGTATCAGTACCTATTCTATACAGAGTACTATTCAAACTATTTTCCATGCAATTTAAAATTTAACTACAATAAGGTTGCCTGACCCAATATGCAATGATTAAAAATTAACTACTTCTGATGTAAAGTAATACTCTGCTTTAAAGTATATAAGAAAATTATTTATTCTGGGTCACGTATTAATGGCCATGGCCCAAGAACATAGATTTAAGTTACCCATAAAAACATGTTCCAAAGTCAAAGAATTTACATCAAGTTTTACAGAAAAAAAACAAAGAAATTCACACTAATGATTTATGATTCATATTATATTCAACAAAATTAGTGTGGGTCTTCCCTGGATCTATTCTTATGTTATAGCATTCTCAGCTTGAAAGTTAGTGGAGGCTGGAAATTTTCTACATTTAATATATTCCAAGAATTTTACCTAATGGTCAGGAGACTATTGAGCTAAATACAAAAATTAAAAGTAATGGTATCTATAAGGGCTAAAATAATCCAAGATAATTTGTATCTGATTTGTAACTTTCCATCTCTCCACGATCCAGATCCTCTTAATCAAGGTTAAACAGTCCACAGCATCTGTGTATAGATGTAACTCCTTCAGAGAACTGCAGCTTTATACTATCATACTTGGAAATATACTATTTCAAAGAAGTTGGACAACTACTTTTATATAAGACAGGCTGAGCATTTGAAGCTGCTGATAGCTCACTCCATTAATTTCCAGTTTTGATTATTTTCTTTCTATATTTGGGATAGAATGAAAGCAGACTGGGTCTGGAGGGAAAGAAAATGGGGAAGTGCTGGTATCAAGATCAAAGTCAGGAGACTAAATTGTGGTACCAGGGGTCGTTGTGATCCTAGGCAAAGCACTTAACTTTAGGCTCAGTCTATTCAAATGTAGAATGAGAGACTCTAAAATGATGTGTATAGTTCCATATTTCTAAGCATTTGTTATTAATAAAGTGGGAGAATCAGAAGAAGTAACGGTTTGTGTAAAGACCAGGAGCTGTGTAAGGATAATATTCACACCAACACTGAGGGACAGAATAGGGAATCTTCAACTGGTGTACATTTAGAGGATTTCCTTCATTGGAATTGGTTTTAAATAGCCTACCTGCATGTGAGATTCTAGCTCCACCTAGAGAAGACAATTTGGAATTTCAACTCTATAGAGTTATCTAGGGACAAACATTAAGGGACATGCATAACGTTTATTTTCTAATGAATCCTCAAATCCAGAAACTCATTCCTTTAACCTAGAAATTTCTCTCTTACCTTGCTAGAACAGCTGATTCATATGAAGTTTAAAATACGTTTAAATTATAACCAATCATTGGGTTTTTTTAATGTAGCAAAATAAGAGGCCAATATCTAAAAACAAAAAACAATAATAAAGGATTGGCAAAATTCCAGGCAAGGTCAGAGAGACTGTAAAACTGGAGGAGAAATCCTGATCCTCCTACAATCATAGCAACAGTGTCATATCTTGATTATGAAGCCAACTTGTAGTACTATACTGAAAGAATTTGGAGCTTTCTATAATTTATGAGAGAATTCCATATTCTTTAAATGTAATACTGTGACTCGGATTGATTATCAAGGTAGAACATCCATTGAGTAATCCTTGCCTGAATTATGTTAGGGACTACAAGATGGTGATTTTTCCTAATTCTATCATTTCTTCTGTAATGAATAAATCACTGTGTACTTGTTCATTCTTGAGAAAAACTATGGACTTGTGAATTTCTTTTCCTTTAATTGCTTATGGTCAATTACCATTATTATTATTATTTTCATACTCAAGTTGTGCCGAATTTGCCCATGGAAGATTCTGTAAGTTAGCTCATGTATGCTTTCAACACAATCTTACTAGTTTTTCAATGATTCACCACTTTCTGGCACAAAAAAATGTTCCAATATTTTCCTAACCCTAAATCTAGACACACAGATCCTTCTAGCAGAAAAACTACTTAGAAATTAAGTTATGGGCACACATTTATGACTATTTATTGATTGCTGACTCAAATTCAACATTATAAGAATTTTTCCCTTAACTTTATTTTTATCTTTAGATCTTCTTTCCCTTACAGTGAAAATTATGTAACACTGATGTATGTATTTATTTGCTTTGTACTATAACAAAACTATTTTAGAAATTCCATACCAATATTATCACTGGCAATAAACATAATAAGTTCAAGATTTCTTTGCAATTTTTTTGTTCTGTAACTACATTTAAGTATAAACACATAGTGTGAATACTACGATCAAATTTTACTGAAACAATCACTTTTACTATGTAGTTGTGTTATCATTGTTATGCTGAATTTGTCACTGTTATCTGTTTGTTTTCAGGTTGAGATACCTTTTAATCCAATAGAAAGGCTTGAAAAATGAAACCTAAAATGAAGTATTCAACTTCTAAAACTTCTCCAGCAAAGCTGAACAGGAAAGATGGCAAAGCCCTGGTAAAATCTTGCAAACTGAGAAGTAAGGACTTCAGTATTTCTACTTTTTTATTATTTAAAATCTTGTGTGAAATCTTTATTACTCCAATATTCATAAATTCTACCTTACCAGAAGCTACTAGGAATGTAAGAAGTGAAGAAAACTGGGATAGCTACTAAAGACTTAATATGACAGACTTTGGTTTTGAACAGGCTATAACCAACCTGTGCTTATTTAATACATCACACGGTATGAATAGTGTAGATCATTTACACCTATAAATAACGTAAACTTAATTATAGCCTTTGATATAAAAGACTATTTCTCCCCACATCTCTTGTCACCAAATTCCCAGCTTTTTCCTTAATGAACTAACAAAACTCTAAACTGATCCATTGTCATTCAACAAAGTATTTGTTAAGACCTTTCATGTATTCATGCATGGAGTTTTGACTTGCAAATACTGACAAAGGAGAGAATAACAGGTGAAGATATTTGAATAATCTGGGCTCCAAACAGAACAGAATCAACCAAATGATGTTTAAGTTTATCTAGTTACAAACTCAGAGTTTAGAACAAGAAAAAGTGAAAATAAAGTCAATAAAGCTGAGATGAAAGGGTTATCAAATTATCTACCTACAAAAGAAATCATGCAAATTTATACACATATCTCCACATAGGAGAAGTAACAGAAAATATAGTTAACAGGGCCTGGTGGACCAGAGGAAAAATGAAGGATGAGGAATAACAGTAGAAATCAGAGTATCCTTGTCCTTCATGCTTCTTACTCTTTTCCTGAACATCTTGAAGGCCAGAAGAGAAAACAGCGTTAAAGAATATCATTTGTGTTCTCTTCTGTCCTCCCCAAGGCTCCAGCCCACCCACACTGTTCTTTGGTAATCAGGGAAAACATTAACTTGACCAGGGTTTCTGAATAACTAGGAAATCAGGTAAATTAGCCCTTGTAATTGTAGCTGAGTCAAAATGCTCTGTGCAGAAACAGTGACTGAGTGGAAATGACTCCATGTCACCGAATTCCCTCTCAGTAAAGAATGCATTTTATTTCTAACCCAGGAAGTAAGAGCCCTTTGTAACTACTAGAATGAAGACAAAGACATGCTAGATGTACTGGCATCAGTGACAAAGATAAAATATGACTTCATATGGGTGCTGTGACCCTGTTTATCTATATCAGGCAGAAGTTAGTGATAATCACTGAGTAATATATATGCCTTTGGAATATATTACATTACTGTATTTTTACTATGCCTTAACCAGATCTCCTTTCCAATAATATCGACTCAGCTTAATATGAAATTCACAATTAGTAAACACTCCTAGTTAAAATTCTACAGGTATCTATGTAGGGTTTGTGACAAGTATGAACCATTTTTCTTTTTTTCATTTTTTTTATTTAAAGAGGAAAAAACAGGAAAAGATAGAAATATTACAGAATTTCAAGAAAAGAAGATAAATATTAAGAAATCACTAGTTGATACATTACACATTGTTCTTTTAGAAATAGTTATTCAAGTTACAGGATTAAAGCACACAAAGTAGGCACTAAAGCAGTGAGAGTGCAGACAGATCTGTTCAACAATCCAACAAGAACCTAGAAATATGGTCATCAATCCCACACATCTAAACATACATGCAGCTATATCTTTTATAGCTCTTCCTATTTCCTCTTTTTTTTACATTAGCAATTATACATTTTTAAAATTTTATTTAAAGAGAAAAAAAACAAAAAAAGGTAGCAATAATACAGAATTCTAAAAGAAAGAAAGAAAAAGGAGAATGAGAAAAAGTCCCACTAAGAAATCAGTAATTTGTAAATTACGTATTGTCATCTTGGATGTAGTTGTTCAAGTTACAAAGTTAAAGGGTACATAGTAAATATTCAAATAGTCAGACTACAAACAGTTCTGCTCAACGATCCAACAAAGATTCAGAAATATGGTCATCTATTTTACACACTCAAACTTACATGCAGTTATATCCCTTAGAGCACTTTCTTTTCCTCTCTTTTTTACAATAGCAATTACACATTTTGGTTTTATTACACTTGTAGTTCTTATTTACTTTTTACACTAGAGACACAATATGATATTTATAAATATGATTCTTATTTACTTCACTAATGAGGATACTCTCAAGTTGTCTCCATTTGCCTATGAAGGCCTCAAGATCATCCTTTTTTATAGCTGAGTAATATCCCATTGTATAAAAATGCCACATCTTTTCATCTGCTCTGCAGTTGATGGGCATCCTGGTTGTTTCCAGGATTTAGCTATCACAAATTGTGCCACTATGAACATGGGTGCACATATATCACTGTGATATAAACTT
>PVLA01015795.1:0-23531 GCA_004027455.1 Hydrochoerus hydrochaeris
CCTTCTTTCCTTCCATCTTTCCTTCTTTCCTCAAATACTTATCAAACATTAACATTTTCAGTGATTTTCTGCTATAATCACAACAAACTACCCTAATGTCAGCACTATAAAAACGATTGTTTATTTTACTTATGGATTTTTATGGGAGAGGAATCTGTATAAGACTCAGAAGGAATGAATTGCCTAGATCCAGTTACTGGAACTTCACATGTGAGAATTCAAATGCCTGAACATCATGAAGAGTACCTACTCAAATGCCTGTATTCAGCTAGAATATTTTCCTGGGGTTAAATGTTTTGACAGATGACTGTTGGGAAAGATGTGAGGACAATGACCCAATTTACTGATGAGGAAGGATAAAATATTTTTTGAAGAGGTTCAGCTAATTGCAACTGATAACTTATAAATTTAAATTGAGTGAATGGTTACAGTGAAGAGTGATGCTATGATTGGACACTGAGAATGTGATATTGAAGAATGACAACCAGCCTCTCAGATGCAGGACTTGGTGCAGGGGTGATCTTTTTTGGATATTTTAGTCAGAATCTGTCATGACCAATTGCAGTTGCTTGCCTACAGAGTTGAACCCTTGGTAGTAAATTGGAGAGGGGTGTCTTCTTTATTTTAGATTTTACCTTTTATGTTATTGATGATAAAACTGAGTTCCAGTTTTAACTGGTTAAGTGTACCAACCTTATATAATAATATTTACCTTTTCTGTAGATCTACATTTTTTGGTCTTTTTTTCATAGCAGTAATCTCATTATACATTTTCCTGTTGTTTTTATATTTTTCTTAGCATTTCCAGGAAATTAAGGAAATATATACATTTGCTATGATTTTCAAAAACATTAATTGAATTGAATATCTTCTATATAAAATACGATGTTAAAATTTTCAATATTTCATGAGAATGGATCTATCCCAAATGATTTATTGAATACTGAATAATATGATATTATTAAATTACTGTTATAGTTAGTGCATCTCATAGAAGTTGGTCAGTTTCTTGTAAATCCATTTCTTCAAGAAGATGTGTTGAATGCTTTTACATCATTGTGCTGGCCACAGACATTAAATTCTGAGATCAGCAAACATGAACTTCTAGATCATATGAAACAGAAAAAAGTACAAATAAAAGACTATGCAATTACTTTCCATTATTAAGTTGGTAAAGCTCATTACCAGTTATCTTCTTCCATATAGGAGCAACAAAAATGTGGTAGTCACTGGCCAGAAAACAGAATAATGAAGGCTTCTTGTACCAAATGATATCAAGGAGACTTAGGACAAGTACAAGTAATCTATGATAAATGAAGATTCTTATAGAGCAAAGTCATGTAGGCAAATAAGGATAACTTCTGTATTGAGTTGTGTGGAACTTAAGAGCTCAAGAAATTGTTGAGTTCAGTAAGAAAATAAGGACAAGACACATGGTAATACAAGATATATTTTAAGATAAAAACAGTACATATACACTATAAGCAAACAAGTTTGCTTATATAAGTTTGATCTTTATGTTGAGAGAAATGAAGAATTATTGGTGAGATTTTCAGCAGTGAGCTGACAGGAGGAGAATTAGGTTTAGGAACACATAATGAAAGAGATAGCTTGTATAAGGTATGTTAAATGCCTAAGAAGTGACGTTGGTCTGAATTTTGTTAGTAACAGTGAAGTTACATCCAGCCAGATTAGTTTCGAATGTAGACTCAATCGAACTTAGTGTCTGAATCTGTGAAGGAAGAGGGTAAAGAATCAAAGGATGGCAGATTTCTGAGTTGAATCACTAAATACATGGCAGCGCTGTTCACTGAGAATGAAAATTAGAGGAAGAGATTTAAGAGAAAATTATGAATCAGTGCTGTAAATTAAGGTCAGTACATCTGTGCCCTGCTCCTCCAGAAGAGCTTTACATATGTAATTCCACTAAGGACCGTGTGATGATGGAGATTATCCTGAGCAATCTTTATGTGATCATAGGAAGAAGGAGGCAATAATATCAGAGTGTGAGACAGAGAAATGGCAGTAGAAGCAGAGGATAGAGTGATCTAAGGAAAAGCACAAAGCTGGAAAAGACTAAGAGGAAATGAGTTATGTCCCACAGTTCTGTTGACATCTGCTTTGAGGAATGTGGGCCTCCAGAAAAATACACTAATATATTTGTATTACTATAAGTTCCTACGGTTGTATTTGTGACTATAGCAATAGAAAACACAGTCACCATGAGTTTTAAGGTCTATGGGACACATGTGTCAGGTTGGAAAGGTTACTGGACATGTGGATCTCCTGTTCAAGACTGATAGTAGGTCTGGTGATTTGAACTGGAGAGTCAGTATTGAACTGTCATGAGAGACAATGAGGATGGAAGAGAATACATGGGTGGGAATGTGAAATGAAAATGTTCTCCATGTGGAATCCATGGGAAACACAATCTTTAGAAATGGAAGTAAACAAAGTAAATGTGTAAGTAGCTCACAGAGGAAAGAGATAAAGTCTTCTAGGACAAGTTGACGTCAAAGCTGGAACATGTGGAAAAATAGGAATGGTTTTATGTAGATTCCCATAAAATGTAGATTCTTATAAAATAAAGTTTCCAGGACAAATAGGATTTAAGTCATTTACTCCCAAGAATAGTAAAAGGATCGGGAAAATGAAGGATAGAAAATATTTTAACACAGGTGTTTGGTTCATAGTATCAGCTAATACCAACAGAAATTGACTGAAAAATATTGAGATAAAAGAACTATTAAAATTTGCCAATTGGGGTCATGTGAGATGACCAAACAGTTCTCAGAAGTACTGATGACAAATAAATATATGAAAAGATGTTCAACATCATAGGTCATTCAAGAAACACAAATGAAAGCAACACGGAGATTCCATCTCACTACAGAAAGAGTGGCCATCATCAGGAAATCAACTAATAACAAATGCTGGATGGGATGTGAGGAGAAAGGAACCCTTCTCCATTGTTGATAGGAGTGTGGATTACACAGTCACTGTCAAAATCAATGTGGAGATTACTCAAAAAACTAGAATTAGAGGGCCCATTGGACCCAGCTATTCCTCTTCTGTGTATTTTCACAGAAGAATTAAAAACATCACACCACAGAGATAAATATGCACCCATGTTCATGGCAGTACAATTTGTAATAAGCAGATCTTATAAGCAACCCAATTGTCCATCAACTGAGGAATGGGTGAAAAGACCTGGCAATTTTATACAATGGAGTACTACCCATATAAAGAATGATAAAGTCAAGGCTTTTATAGGTAATTGGATGCAACTTGAGACCATACTCATAAATGAAATAAATCAGACTCACATGTATGAACACCATCTTGTTTCTCTAGTTTAAGAAACTGAACGAATAAAGAGGTTCCAAAAGGTACAACAGATATTGTGAAAGGGAAAGAAAATGTTCAAAGGGGAAGAGCAACTAAGATGAGGGATAGGAGAAAAGAAGGAAAAGAAAAGGACAAAAAATATTTAAGTGTATATATACACAAGATAGCTAAGATAATTGTACTGCTAATTCTATTAGTTTAAGGAAAGGACTGTTAGTACTCATATTGTTTGATCAATTTCGTATGTCTATGTCTGGTCATCTAAGCAACTTTTTTGGGGCTAACAATATGCAATATAGCACCATTGTTGAATTCCTGTCATCTCGCTTGAAATCTATATTGCTATTATTTTGGGTTTTTTATGTTGCTGATGTTTTTTTTTTCCTTCTCTTAAAAAAATTGGCTTTTGGGGCCATCATGGGCAGAGAGAGCCATCATATCTGCCTCCACCTCCAGGCCACTGAAACCAGAACGCTGCTTCCTGCAGGCAGCAGTTGGGCAAAGAGAACCAGCAGATCTGCCTCCACTTGCTGGCCACCTCCACCAAAAGACTTGCTTTCTGTGGGCAGCCAGCAGGAGCAAGGACATGCAGCCAGGTAAGCCCCATGCACCTGTAGGCCATCAATGGAGACCCTTGCTTCCTTTGAGCAGCCATCACTCACTGGGAGAATCAGACAAACATACCCCTGTGTGCCTGCCACCATCATGGGAGTCCCAGTGTAGACACACAGGCTGAGAGAAGCAGCCCCACTATGATACACTCATGCCATTGGGGAAGACCCAGTGTAGCTCACAGGTCTGGAGAAGCCCACCCCACACGCTGATGCCTCCCTAATCATCTGTTGTCAGAGGAACCCAGGGCTCTGTCCCATTCCCCTATACCACAAAGCAGGAGCTAACACGAGAAGTGCCTGGGGCCCTGCAGCCAGAAATTATGTCTCAGGTAAAAGAAGAAATCACAAACATAATGAAAGAATTGCTCAGCCCTTATAAAAAAGACATAGATAAAAAAGTAGAGCATAGGAAAATTATGGGAACCTTGAATGAAAAAAAAGAATTACAATGCAGGAAACAGATTCAAAGAGCGATCCAGGAAATTAAAAAGTCAGTTGAAAACTGGCAAAACCACTTGAAAGAGACTGAAGATAGACTTTCAAACCTTGAAGACAGGATTTCAGTTAGCCATCATGAAAGATCCCTTAAAAATAAAATGGAACCAGGAAATAACAATTCAATGGCTGCAAGATGATGCAAAGAAACACAATTTAAGAGTGTTAGGTATCAGCAAAAAGCAGAGGTTGGGCCAGGGAATTAGCTCAGTGGTATACGTGCCTGCCTGGCAAGCATAAAGTCGTGAGTGTGATCCCAGGTCAAAAAAAAAAAAAGCGGGGGGGGGCTGGGGATTTAGCTCAGTGCCCTAAGCACCTGCCTCACAAGCGTGAGGTTGTGAGTTCGATACCTTGTACCGCAAAAAAAAAAAAAAAAAAAAAAGGAGGAGGAAGAGGAGAGAAGGAGAAGAAGAAGAAAGAAGAAGAAGAAGGGGTCAAACAAAATTAAAAGGATATTTACAGAAGTAATAGCAGAAAACTTCCAAAACATGGGGAAAGGATCTGGCATACACATAAGTGAAGCATATAGGACTCCAACTAGCCACAAGCAAAGTAAATCTACATCCAGATATAATAATCAAGATCCCAGAAATTCAGCACAAGAATAGAATATTAAAAGCTATTAGAGAAAAAAATAGATCACCTGTTAAGGAAAACCAATCAGAATCACAGCAGACTTATCAACACAAGCCATCAAGTCAAGAAGAGTCCTGAAAGACAACTTCCAACCCAGATTGATGTGCCTTGCAAAACTATCTTTCAAAACTGATGGAAAATAAGATACATACATAATAAAGACTGTAGGAATTCATGACCACCAAACCAACTGTACAGAGACTGCTGAAGGATATTCTAAAGAGAGATAAAGATGATCATGTTTCCAGGAACAGCAGCAGAGGAGGATCACCAAATAATACAGGCAAGTGAATAAAGGGGAAAAGTGGTGGACCAACAGCAGGAGGGTAGCAGGGCAGAGGCAACCAATGTATGCTGGTTGTAACCATTAATGTAAATGGTCTTGATTCAACAATAAAAAGAAACACAGGGACAGTGGATCAAGAAACAATAAAGCTCTATCAATATACTGTATGTAAAAAGCACATTTAACTTGAAAGGAAAATCATAGACTGAAAATTCAAGTAGAATAATCTCAAAGATCTCATAGGTAAATGGATGCAACAGGAAATCATGTTCATGGGTGAAACAGTTTGAACTGTTTGATTTCCACAGTGGTTGCACCACACTCCCACCAACAATGGAAAAGGATTCCTTTCCCCCACAGCGCCACCAGCACTGATGATAGCCATTCTTTCTGGAGTAAGATGGAATCACAATGTTGTTTTAATTTGTATTTCTTGAATGACCAATGATGGTGAACATCTTTTCATGTATTTGTTTGCCTTTTTTTTTTTTCATCTGAGAAGCGTGTATTCATCTCAGATGCCCATTTATGGATTGGATTTTTAATTTAGGGGCCCTGATTTTTTTAATCCTTTTTTTTATGTTCTAGATAGAATTTCTTTGAGAGACAGTTGGCTAAAATATTTCCCAATCTGGGTTTTCTTTTCAATCTGGTGGTGATTTCTGACTAGACTCATCTTAATCCTAATGATTTCCTTAGGTTTTGTTTGTTTTTGTTGACCTTAACAGTTTTAAGAATTACTCAGGTATTCTATAGACCAATGTTGGCAAATCTTTTAGAAACAAGTGCCCAAATTGCAACCCCAAACTCACTTATTTATCACAAAGTGGCAACACTGTAATTAAATCTGAACACTGAGATTTTAGCTTAGAAAAAGTAACTCACATATTAACATCTTTTGTCTTAAAAGTAAGACAAGTAATATATATGACATATGTTTGCCATCATTGTAGATAAAGTCCCCTGATTGGGAATTGTCTGATGTTTTTCTCATGATTATTCTACGTCAGAGGTTTTTGAAAGAAATACTACAAAGAAAAAAAAGCTATCTTATGTCAAAATGTTTACTATTTAAGATGATTTACCACTGTTGACTTTGCATTGATACCATGGCTGAGTTAGTGTTTGATAAGTTTCTTTGAAGTAACCCATTTTTATTGGTATGTGTGTGAAATATAAAATTTGCAATCATCTTGTGGAATTGGTACATACTCATATTAGACCTTAATTATTTTTTCTTCCCTTCCATTTCACCATCTTCCTTTCTACCACCACCACAAGTTCCCTTTAACCACCATAAAATCAACCTTCCTGTTTCATATCCTCTCTCTTTCTCCTTAAACTATATTTTGGGTTTCTCATATAAGACAAAACATGAAATATTTAATCTTCTGTGTCTGGAGATTAACTTTAATTTAACACTGCTGCCTCAAATTTATCCATTTTCCTACAAATGATTGTATTTTTTTCTTAATGACTGAGTAGGTCAATATTGTGTATGGATACTTCTCAAAAGAAATACCAATAGCTGGTGAGTACCTAAAAATGCTCCTCATCTTTGGTCATTAGAGAAATGCAAATCAAAACAATACTGAGATGATGGCTATTATCAATATTTTTTAAAAAAACAATAAATGCAGATGAGTTTGTGTCAGAAATGAACTATTTTTTATTGATGGTATAAATGTTAATTAGTACAGCCACTAAGGAAATCAGTGTAGACAGTCTGCAAAAACTGAAAATAGAAGGCCTGCCTGGTGGCACAAGCCTGTGATCTCTGCACCAGGGTGAACTGATTCAGGAAGATTGTTGTGAACTTGGGAGGGTACAAAGCCTGGGCTACAAAGTGAGCTCAAGGCCAGCCTGAACTGCATATTAAGACACTGTTTCAAAAAAAGAAAAAAAATCCTAAAGATGTAAAATTCATTTGATCTAACTATACCTTCTATTGTCATGAAAAGAATTAAAGACAGTCCTTACAGTGATACATGGAAACCTATGTTTACTGCTGCACAATTCCCAATCACTACATTTTGGAAGAGGTCTACATGCCCATCAACAGATAAATAATAGGTAAAGAAAACATAGTATATAAATTTTGGAAGTTTTCTGCAATAATTTCAGTGAATACATTTTTCTAAAAATTTTCTCTGCCTCTACCCCTTTATTGAATCCAGTGAACCTTCAGGTCGTTACTTTAGAGCCACCTAGGATTTGCTCTAGATTTCAAGCACTTATTTTGATGGTGTAGTCTGATGCACATAGTAGTGAGTGAAGGATCTATGGAGGTTTCTGATTTTAAGTTTTGAAAAAAAGCATGTTATTTGATAAGGAATGAAAACTGACAAAAATGAGAATTAAAGTCTCAATAGAGCAGATTTTATTACCTACTTGGACTATAATATAGATTGACACATCATAAAAATTCTAATTCAAAAAATTTAACAAAATAAAACAAAAATAAAAGTGGTATTCTAAAACAAAAATAAAATAAAAGTAACATTTTACTAATCATAAAAAGTTAAATATAATTCTAGTTGAATTGTAGTTCACCCATTGAAAAGTTTAGCAAAAAGTTTTAGTTCAAAACTGATGACAAGAGGTAAAATAATGCTTTAAAAAATTAAGATTTTCAAATTATATTTGATCATTATCACATATATATCAACTGTCCTCTGTACAAAACTTGCTAATAAGTAAAAAGTTCAGAAGTAGTGGATATGATTGATTGTCACAGTATTTATTATTTAACTGTAACTTAAGTCATGATTAACCACGTCTTCATCAAATCATAGTCTTGGGGGATGCTCATTTTAAGAGCGGTTTTAAATAATGGAATGTTCTCCTTATTGGGCTTTAACTCAAAAGACATTGTATTATAAGAAAAGGAACAGAAACACACACAATAGTTTAGATTGCCTGAAAGAAATAAAAATTATCAAAATGCAGATAATTTTCCTTCTGTGCAGAAAAGGCATATGTTCATCTGTGTTTATCTGAATATATATATATATATATATATATATGAGTATTAATCTATAGATATGTCTATGGGCACTATCCTTGTGAATTTTCTAAGTCTCCTCTTTTCTAAATATTGAATTGTATTAATCCACATACAATATATGTTATATATATATATTTTTTAATGTATGTATTATGTAAAAGAGAAAATAACCCATGAAATATGCTGTCAAGCATCAGAGGTTAAATTGGTTTGTTCTGTGATTCCTGTAATACGCACACAGGAGAAATGAGATGGAAGCATTTAGGGAGATGAATGATAATGGGAGGATCTTGGAAATCTGCTTCAGAAAGTAGTGAAGTAAAGCTAAAAAATAATGATTCAGATACTGTCTAGCATATAAAAAAGAGAGAAATCAAGAGTTGAACTTCCTTCTCTGGTAAAGTAGGGATTTTCACTGACTCCTTCCTGTAATAAACATAGCTTGTAAAAAACTGAACTCAAATAATCAGTTAAAGGGAATTAAAAGTATCATCTGATAAAAAATGAAGTCTATCTATTATCTATCAACCATCTATCTATTATCTATCATCTATCACTTATCACCTATCTATCATCTATCTGTTATCTATCTATCTATCTATCTATCTATCTATCTATCTATCTATCTTAATGGAGTTCCTTCACTTTAGAAACTGCATCAAAGCTCATCATCTGAATTAAAAACAAAAAGAAAACAAAAATAAATTATCTTAAAAGAAGTGAATGTATGCATATGTATTAGTACACATTCAATACATTTTTATGACAGTTGATTATATATTTTAATTTGCAGGTGATACTATAAACATTTCAATCTTTATGATTCAAACTATAGAATTAAAATACATAGCATGAATTTTATCTACAATTTATAAATCCTTACACAAATATTTTAATGCATGGACCTAATAGTGCAGATCATCTTGGGATTTTATTTGGCAAATAACATCAATCAAAACTTGGTTTTGTGAATTTTTATAGTTATCTTGGACTCCTCATCTTGGGCTTGACTGTCCCACAAATAGCCCTTTGCACAAGAAGAGGAAATAAGTCAATTAAGAGTGCTGTGCTTACAGTCAAGTTTGGCTTTGAAAAAATTGCCAGAAAGTATCACTTATCCTTGAGATATAATGACCACATTGCCCGATGGACTCATACCTGGAAGGAAATGTTAGGATAATGAGCTGAAGGTGAGGATTATCTGCTCAGTTCCATTCAGTGTCAAAGAAGGCAGCAATGAGATAGGGAGCCGTTAGCCTACTTGAATACAAGTTCTGTATTTTAAACTAGGTCAGGTGTATTATTTCAGTTCAAAGGAAGGAGCACTCAAAAACTAGAACTTTTCTGGAAGAATTGTTAGAAATATCTGGCGTGTAATACTTTCCTGCTTAATTTTGTGATGTCTTTGGAAAACTTCTTTAGAAGTAGCCACACAATAATTTATACATAGTATATATCTTTTAGAATTTACTCCTCCTTACCATTTTGAATGTTGATTATTGTTTTGAAACTAAATGATGATTACTCCCTTGTATAATCTGGGATACATAAGTGTTATTATAAATATGTATATTTTTAGCAAGCATTATAAGTAACTATTATAGTCGAGATATATATTTAAATATGTTACTCTTTCTTACCTCACATTTCCACTACAGATTATATGGTTAATTCTTTATTATTTGAATGTGAGCCTAGGCTAATAAGAATTTTTTCTAAATTTTTATTTTCAGTAAATTATTGCATACTTTCTGTTAAAATAATTTTAACTATCTAGGCCCAAAATATGAATATTTTTCTGATGTGTAAAAAAACTGTGACTCAGGTTCATTAAGATGAGATTATGGATCTTGTCTCAACTTATTTGTAAAAAATAACATGTTCATTTGTCAGTGACTGCATTTAGTAATATTATTTCATTACTGAATGATAGAAAGTTTAAGCTTTGGTTTTTCTTAACAAATTGTAAAAATTTAGGTAGTTATGGGTTTTTAATCAGTATTTTTCTGGCAATATTTACAATATTTTGTGTTACATGGGTGTCTGAAAATTATAAATTTTTAAAAGTAATTAAACGAGATAACAATAGAGAGGACTAATAAAGAAATTTTTACATTAAAAAGTAGGCTATTATGTGAGATTATTGTGATTATATAAATAGTAATGATAATGTGTACTTTGAACATTTATGTCAACAGAATTACTGTAGTTAAACACTTTTAAAAGATACATAAGGTTATAATTCAAGATGGTTTTTTTGTTCAGAACTTGAGCAAGGTGTTCTAACATCTTGTCTCACTATTGAAAACAGCAGGGTTAACTACATGCTGGCTAAAAATATTTCACTATTTTCCTCAAACTTTCACTGGGTCACTATGAAAGCCAAACTTAGCACAGTGTAGTTAATCTTTACAAGAGTGCACTCCAAAGTGACAAAAAATTGTGTCATAAATGCCGGGTGAATCATGGTTTAACCATTTACCAGGTGGTCTTCTGTAGTACAATACATTAATCGTATAAAACAGAAAACAATTCATGGCTAGAACTATCTTTTTATTTGTCAATTGAAACACTTGGCTTGATTTAATTAACCTCAGCTGCCTTTGATAGAAGGCTCAGGAGATCTAGGAAGTTTCCCGGACACCTTATTAATTCTCCATCTTCCTTGTAATCCCATCACTATTTTTACCATTTTGAATTCTCCAGGTCCTTATCTCTGGCAGTGACAGCTGCTAAGGCTGCCGGGGCCACTTCTTCTGTGTCTTTTCCTGGCTGACTGGGCAGGGAGCAGCCTGTATTTTTAATATGGCTGAGTGAAGGGTCAGTTTTCAGAGTCTTTCCAGTGCTTGAGACAGTGTCTCTCTCAACTTTATAAAGCATCTTTCCTTGACGAAATGGTCTTGCTCAAGAAGCTGGCTTTGAGGTGATTCTTTGACCTGACACCCTAAAATGCTTCACTGCCTCCTTGGGTGACTCAGTAATGACTTGTTTCTAGAGTCAAACTATTGATTATTATCATTCAAGCACAGGTTCCGGGTTGTAACATTTGGGCAGTGTACTTTTCTTTCCAGAATTCTGGTGGTACCAATGACCACTTTTGCTGTTTTATTGTATTCTTGAATATATTCTTGGTATGCATGGCTGTACAAACATGAGTGCATAAGATCACTTTCAGAAACTATGATGGATCAAGATACTACATGACATTTTCATATCTAGAATGATAATTTTTCTTCCAATTCCAATAAAAATCAGTTACTTTTTTATATGTCAAGTTTTCATGCTTCTCATATATTTCTTTGTATTGATTTCCAGCACCAGACTTCTTTTTTATTGAGGGATGCTTCCCATCAATTGCAAATTGTCAACAAAGTTTACAAAATATTTCAAATCCCCGCATCACTGAGTCCCACTCAACTAAATACACCCTACAGGAACATCTGAACTAACCAGGAAGCCCAACATAAGAAAATAATATAGAAGCAGATTTTCCCCCTTTTTTACTTCGAGAGTTAATTCAGAAGGGTAGATTAAAATGGTTATGCTGAGAAATATCTTTTTAAAAATAATGTCTGTAACTGAGTGAATATAATTCACACTTTGGAAAAAGTTGTATTTAAATATTTTTTTGTCAAAACATATGATTCAAAGTTTGGTAGTGCTTTCTTGAAATACATTCCATTATTATTTCCAAAACATTTTAAACCACATTCATTAAGTCTATTTCCATAATCCCTTATGCCACTAGTAATTGTGGAAGCAAGACTTTTATGTCTTCATATTAAGGGTCAGTAAGTCAAGGCTCATAAGGATCAGATAACTTGCCCTTAGGATCATGCAACCTGTGAGGGTCACTGCTAGAATCTACAACTAGACTTCTTAATACACAATACTTTTTTCTCACTGTGCTCTAGCTACATTGCTCTGATTTTAGGACTACTTATCTCCTGAGGTTTCTTTGAATACTGATGAGGGAAACATAACTGAGCATTATACAATATCCCATTAATATGTAAAATTTTTATACATTAGTTAAAATAATTTTAAAATGATTAAATAGCAAAACTAAACACATGTAAAATATTTTCAGGCTAAATAAATTAGAGAAATAGGTAAATGTAATGGTGAGGCCTCTGACATTTATGCCGTATAAAAAAGTCTATGAAATGGCCACATTTTGATGTTAGAAGACAAAAAAAGACAGAGTTGCTTGTTTGAAAATATTTCAATAGTTATAATGTACAAAACAGTATTATGTTGTTTCTATTGAAGAAAATAAATAAATTATTGTCTAAATCAGAAGAGATAGATATGAGTTTAAATATAAACTTGCAAATGAGCGAGTAACAGAAATAAAAAGAGAAAACCAAACAAATAGAGTGTGAGTTAAACTTAGGAGGGCCATAGAGGGAATTTCTGTATGGAGTACAAATTTAATAGGCTTCTTTCCTGCTCTAACTTTCCATATTTTATTGTACACACACACACACACACACACACACACAGAGCAGTCCATTTCACCATATTTGACTTTATCAGAAAGAAGAATTAGAATATTTCTTTAAACTAGGGGAGTGAATTTCACATGAACAATTTGTATCTGTGATAGATTTAAATATGCTCATTGCTGAGTCTTCCTTTTGTTTCTATCACATTTGTTTTATTTAGTATTACTCTTACTGAATTACAACATTGGCTTTCTTTACACTTTTTTCTTTTGATTTGCTAATCCAAACTCATCTTTCATCTCAGTCTCTCTCTCCCACCTCTATGATCTGTGCAGAGGTTTTCAGGTGACTCTAGATGTATGGGGTCTTCAGGCCACTGCTGGCCGCAGTGCTAATGGGGATACAATGGATTCCATTGCTGAGTCAGTGTTCAGCTGGGTTTAGGGCTCATTGTATGAATATTGTATTTGTCACATTTCCATTATCAAAAGCACTTGGCAATTGAAATTATTTGCTATTGCTCCCAATATTTTCTCTCACAAGCCACATAGAATATCTGACACAAACCCTACAAATTCATGTATATATTTCATTTTATTAGACTCATCAGATTTATTTTCAGAATGATTTTATTTGAATATTTCCACCAGTAGTGGATGAAGCCATCTATTTTTCATTGACCTAACACTTCATAACATCTGATAATGATTTTTATTTTCTATGTCTAGTGGTTAGTTTATATCTAAATGTATTTTACTTAAAACTGTTAAAATTGGCCTACTCTTATTGTTTGTCAAGTTTTATAGCAAGTTTTGATACACTTATTGTTTGTCATTTGTTTTGAATTTCACTTAACTTTCAAATATTAATGTTTTTAGTTTTAGGCTTCAATAACTGTCTCCCAGTGTGTTATTCATTATTTAAATAACCTCTGATATTCTGCACTGAACACACACTTTTACTGTAATATAGGTAACTCTGTCTTTGTTGCTGTTCTTTTGCTGTTGGTGGTGTACATTTTGTGAAATTTTAGATTACAAATATATTTTTAATCGAAAGATTACAAACATAGTCTGAAATTTTTGCTATTTCTGTATTTTATTTCTTTGTAGGTAAATATTTAATGTACTTTTTCTTTATTTCTTTAAAGATCCACTCCAAATGTTTTCACCACAAATACAAAACAAAATGGTACATTTCCCAACATCAGCTAAGGCACTCTCAATTTTTAACTTCCAACTACAGCCTTGTTAGTTTTCTCTAAACATCCTTGGATTCTATATTGTTGGGTTCATAAATATGTCTGAGATCATGTTATTGGATGTATTATGTTAACACATCTTTTTCTAACAGTACATTCCTTATTGCTTTGTGTGTATGTTTGTGTTAGGTACATTTAAGATTCTCTTTACTTTTTGATATTAAAATGATTACCTTATCTTTGTTTAGGTTTATAACTTTGTAGTGTATATTTTCCCTTCTCTTTAACTTTAACCTTCCTTATCATTTTAGTTTTAATCTTTAACATATATGTATGTAAAGTGGTATATAGGATATAAATTAAATTATTTGTTTTAACAATTTAAAACTTTAAATTGATGAATTTAAAATTTAAGCGTTATTTTAATTGTGATACTCTCCTCTCTTATCATTTGTTTTTTCTTCTTTCTGCATGTTTTCTAGTTTTTCTACTGTTATAAAAGTTGAATAGTCTGTGTTCTGACATAGAATATGTTATGTATATATAAAAGTATTTTATATGCATACACACATATATACAATATTTCTTTTTAAATTCCTATATTTAACAATATTTATACGTTTGTCCCCAATAAAGCTTACTATTTTCTTATTTTCTCCGTGCTACGGTACCTTCCACTACCACCTCCACATTACTTCAGATATTTTAGCTTTAGATTGTTTGCACTTACTTTAGTTATATGGTTGTAGTGATTTATAAAAAAAAAGTAAATGTTTTGAAATTATTCTTATCCCTTAACAAATCCTTGAACTTTTTTTCTATTTCTTCAAGTATGTTTTGAAAGATGGTCTCAGTGGGTAAACCTTTCTTGAGGCCTATATTCTTAAATCTATCAATCTATGAGCCTACTTATATATTTCTTCAGTTTACTTTATTAGTACATATTTGCAGTACATGAGCTTTGCATTCTTCCTAGGGAGTAAGAAGCAGCTTGATTCTTTTAGATCTCCTTTCCCCATCTCCCTCCTTTCGTCTTGAAATGCCCTTTTTATTTTTATTGTTATTATCATTGTAATAATTTATTTAAATAAAAATCTGGCTAGCTAGACTGTTCAAAGTTTCATTCCCCTCAAGTCTTACACATTATTCTATTTCTTTTACATTTAACATCACCTTTGAGTTGTTTGGTGTCAATCTAGTTAATTCTGGTAACCTATTTTCTTTTTGGAAAAGTCTTAAAAAATTTTTTTGTCTTTAATGTTCTTAAATTTTGTAATATGTAATATGCCTGTAATCCACTAGTATAGATTGTTGAATTGTTGTTTCATTGTACATCTTGTTGTTCTGGGTTACCTAGGTGTTTTCTTTTCCTTTAAGAATATTACCTACATTAACTGATCATATTTAATGGGTTAAAAGGCTGAAACTCAAGCCTTAGGTTACATACATCTTGGTGAATTTAACATTTGAAATCAGAAGGAGATATGATATAAGAAGCATTGAAATGTGACATAATCAATAAATATCCGGGTATATCTAGTTTTGGGGAATACAATTACTAGAAGACACTGTAAAGTACCTAGAGGGCAGTGGTTTTTGATTCCTCTCCAGCCAGCTACTGACTAACTAAATGATCTGTTCCTTTATTCATTGCTTTCTTTGCTTCTCTATTCTTTCATCTAATCTACCATTTGTATGTTTGAGCCAGTTGTTCATCTACAGTATCAGCTCCAACCTCCCCGCACCAAGTCTTTGGCCCTATAACGCTGGTGTTGGATCTCTGCACACCACATTTTTCCCTACCTGCCCATTCTATGTTAGGCAAAGCCAATACTGAGTGAAAGGGGGGAACTAAAAACCTGGAAGAGAAAGCTTGGTTCTTCCTCAAAGGTCTGGACACAACACCTCTCCTCCCTCTCTGCCAGGCTTGGAGATTCCAACAAGGCAGCTCCTCATCCTTGGAAGTCTCTGTCAGCTGTATGCACCTCACCTCTAGCATATGAGTTTAAATAATTGCCAGCTATTTTCTTTGTGGAATAGCTATTTTTACTATGATACCTTGTTGTTACCTTTGCGACACCTTTGTGTTCATGTTCTACACTTTCAATTATTCACTACAGCAGTTTAAATAATTGATGTGGCTTATATCGCCTCATTAAAGCTTGACACATACAATATCCAATATATTTTCTTTTTGTGAAAAAAATTACTGCTATGTCACCGCTAACTATAATCAAAGCACTCAGGCTTTTTGCCTTAAGAATTTTAGGAAATATTAATTGTATTTTCACGAGCTCTTATGGTTTTGTATTTTTATGAATGTGAAAGTTATATGAGGGAATGAATGTGATTGCACTATAGAAATAGAAACATTCAAAATTTATATAGTGTTCTACATATTTAAAAGTATTTACATATACATTATCTTTTACAGGGCAGGTGTTACATTTTACAGATGAGAAAATTTGACATTCAGAATTGTCAAACTTTCATTTTTGAAACATCATTATTCATTGTGAAACATTAAATCATTAAAGTTTTAAAATGCAAAAGAATTATCATGCTAAAGCACATACTTTTAAACTTCAGAATATGAGAATTTTTTGCAGTACTCAACCACGGAAGTTGTAGGGGTGAGAGGAAATTTTCACTTTTTCTTCCAAAGGCTTGTTGAAATGAACTAATAATAAGAAAATTACCAGGAGAAAAGGCATATCAAATTTATTTGATGAAAAAAAGCAGTCTTACAAAATATGAATCTCATAAAAAGCATTGAATGGTTTAAGCTTAAATACTTTTCATTGGGGAGAAAGAAACTGAAATGAAGTCTCAAAATTATAAAGGAGTAGAAATTAAAATCCAAAGTGAAGATGGAGGCAGAGTCCTTCTCAGCTCTGGGGGCGGTAACTAGAAGTTAGAGGAACTTCTCTAGAATTTCACTCCTAGGAAAGTTTGTTTTATTAAAAAGATCAAGTCTTCTAGGTAACTTCTCTGGAGCTTCCTTTGTGCAATAGATGATTCTTTCCTCTTCTCTGGCAGCAAATCTCTTGGCTATTGATGAGGGAAGGCACTGAAAATGGTCAAGTCTTTCTGGGTAGGCAACATTTTAGGCAAAGCAGACTAAAGATAATGGAGAGATTGGGGAACAGGGAAGGAAAGTCAGAAAGACCTTAGTTCAGGAATATTTTTTTTTCTTTAGTCTCGTCATATCAAAGCACCACACAGTAAGGTAATGTTTTCTGAGCTCCAATGATGTATATATTTTAAAAAGTATGGAAAAATTGTGGCAATTGTAATAATTTTGGTGAGCTAATGATATGTATATATGTGATTTAAAAGAAACAAAAACAAAACACATAAAAATATTATAAATTTCATCCAGAGGACATCAGTCTTGAAGACTGTGACAATAACATTTGATGTGTGTGCTGAGAACCCGTTCCATTCAATTCAAATGTAGTGTTAACACTATGGATTCTTTACAACACAAAAGTGCAAAATTTGACAGTCAATTACTGTCCACAAAATGTTCTAGTTTCTAGGATTGCACTCAACAGCTAATTTTGATTGTATATTTGTGTGATGAACCTCTTGTGAGAAACAAAACAAAAGAAAACAAAGCAAAACAAAACACCCAGAGAAACCTTTCCCCATAATTATTTAGTGAAATTGATTCTTCAGAATGAAGCAATAGGTTTATATCTCTTGAAGTTTTTTTCATCTGATATATAATGATACAAACCTCTTGGTGGACTCCTTAATTAAAAATTACAATATGAATGGATTTTAAAAAATCAGCCCTCAGAAAAATTGCAGTGACATTTAATTCTTATTTAGTCTCAAAATTTTACTTCAGAGGTACTTGGTAATTTTAAGTGTAATAGGAAATGTTCACCATGCTGCCAGCGCTACTTTAAATTTTTTTTTATGACAGATTTTTTGATTGTGGAAATTCTTCTTTTAAGTACTGGATGTGTCTAAATATAAGTGTTTTCTTTGTGTCCTCTGTAACTAGTGGTTCAGTGTCAGGGTCAGAGGGAGCCTCAGAGAGTGCTGTGTAGACATTTGAAACACTTCACCTCACTTACTCCTTTGAATAAAGCTTTTCAAATGGCACTGGCTAAATTTGGAGGAATAAGATGAAAAGAGAGAATGTGCCACTGTGAACCTGCTTTTCTTTCAGGTCGTATTCTTTAAGTGATCTTTCACACTGGTCAAAATTTTTCACGAAGCTTGATTTTTACTTGGCTGTTCCCCTTTGCTGTTTTTAATGTTTTTCCCACTTCATTGTTCAAACCAGAATCTGATTTCAAAGTGGGGCATTACTTTGACATAAATTACAGCATGCTAGAATACTTAATCTTCTCGGTCACATTTTATTGCTGTCCTGTGTAAATAACACATAATAATTTTGTTTTATTAATATAGTGATCCATCTTTATTGCCTTGAGCTTGTTAATGAAGATTGAAAATAGAGCCTCCTGCTTATGAATTTGAAGTATTAAAACGACTGAAAGAAAGAATCCAAATTTTCTATGCTAGATTAAATTTTCTTTGATAGGATATATGCACACATAGAGATGCAAATCATTTGATATTTTTATTATTCAAAAGGATATTCAGTCATGAGTCAGTATATCCAAGCATAAAGTAAGTATTTGTTAGCTTAAATTAACCAATCTGTGCGCATTTAGAGGGAAGGTCTGAGGTGAGGTCTGCTGAGCCACTAGGATGAGAGGAAGCCACTTGTAGGTCAAAACGAACTTCAAAAAATATTCAAAGCATGGAAGATAATTGAGAGCTTGGGTGGACACCTGAAGGTCTTCAGCTTGAAGAAAAAATTGTTTCTGTAAAATTTTTCCTTCATATATATTAGCATTTATCTTCTTTTATTATTCTTTAATTATTATAACAATGGACTGTTTAAAGTTTCTGGAATGCACCAAATGTTCTTTGGCCTCATGGCTCTTTATGCCTCCCTATGCCTTTACCTGTAAATACTCTTCCATGGTCAACTTCCTCTAACCACCCTCCGTGTTGGATTGTGAGTCTTTCACCTTTATTGCTTGGCAGAAACTCCTTCTGATTTCAATTAGATGATAGAGTATTTCTTATGAGGAATCTTTTTAATTCCAAAACTGTGATAAGATTCCTTCCTGTAATATTCCTAAGACACCCTGTTCTTGTTCTATAACAATAATCAATGTGGTTATATATTTGTTCATTTTTCAGGATTCTCCACTAAATGTAGGTTTGTCAAAATCATAGGTGAGTTATATACTAGGTTGTATTGTCAGCATGTGTCATGGTGTCTGACACCTAATCAGTATTGAAGACATATTCTCTGATTTTGTTGATGGCAGCATCTGGGAAAAGAATGCAGCAAATGCAAAGTGCAGAAATTGTAACCTTGTATATGGTAGTGGTCTTGTAGTGGGTAAGGTTATAGACTCCAAAACCAGACTGCCTGGGTTTAATTCTCACCTCTGCTACATGTATACTCAGTCTATGACCCTGGATAAGTTCCCTTTGTGCCTTCATTTCCTCATGTGTAATGCAGAAACAATACAAAGATTCTGTTTCATAAATTTTTATGAGGTTTAAGTGTTAATACATGTATAACCTCATATTATGGTACCACAGTCCATAAACTTAACTTGTTTTACAGTTTTGGGGAAGATGGCCACAGTTGTGTTTGTTATCTGATAGGGAGTTTGTGATAGGAAGCAAAATTTTGTCAAATGTATATGGAAGACTTATGAGAGGATAGTATATGTCATATGAATGTTCATTGAAAAGAGTTGATATAAAATAACAAGTCTGCTTTAAAGGAAATATGAAAATAGTTGATTCCAATGTGAGTGACCAGGTTACAAAAACCTGGGTTCAAGTTGCCCTGAATCACACATTCCATCATGGAAGATTCTGGACAAACTCTTTAAGTCACAGACAAAAAGCAAATCATAAGTCAATAAGTTTATCAATCATATTAGTGGGTGTATCAGGTGGATGGACATTAGCAAAGTGTGGAAATTTCTTTCATAGATTTCGGATGTTATTCTATATCATTCTTAGCCTGAAAGTTGGTGGATGCCAGAGGTATGGTGAGCTTGGTGGTGCATTCCAAGAAGTTTATCTAATATTCACAAAAATGTTAGGCCAGACAGAAAGTTAAAATAAATGGCTATTAAAGGACCTAAAATAGCCCAAGATAAATTTGGCTCTGGCCTGAACTACTTTCCATTTTCCCATAATTATGGTGCTCTAGTCAGCTGGGATGATGAAGCCTGTAGGAAACTTCAAGAACTTCAGTTTATAGAAGTAAACATCTTGTCAGGAAGTTGCAGGGCAGTTCATCACATGAGGAATTATAAAAATTGTAGTTAGAAAAAATTGGAGAGGCTCCCAAACCAATACCATAGCATATACTTTACAAAGATTGATTTGATCAACATGCAGAAGCTGAGTCCTCACTACAGAATCCTTGTAGACAGGATCTAGGAAGCTGTAATTAAAGCCTCCAATGATTCTGGTGCCTGAAGTCTGAGCACATGGAGGTTCACTTCTCTGGACATTGTTCCAGAAGCACAGGTATGCAAGTGATGTTTAGAAAAAACTCTCTCCTGCGTCAGAAATGCTTTTCATTCCTCTACTGAGCTCAGGTATAATATTTATAGCATTTGTAGCATCACCTGCTTTGTTTCATATGCTTTTATGTTTTCAAAAATGTATGACATAATCTTTGTCCTCAAATAGTTTATGATACAGTTAGTTGAGAAATGACTGTCAAGCACATTTAAAAATTTTCCACAATTTATGCTCCAGTTTTGGTATTGACTTGAGGTATAGTACAAAGAGAAGAGTTGGAAGGGTGGAGTAGTCGGAGACTATTTTGGAAAATGAGTTCACCATGAAAAATGAAAGAAGGTTGATTGGGAAGAAAAGAGCAGAGAGGCCTTCAAGGCAGGAGTAATAATGTGAGTACAGATATACAGATAAGCACTGAGGGGAAGATAGAGAACCAGAACTCCAATCTTTCAGGTTATGCAAAAGAAATAGTGGTAGTCAAATACACAGAATCATCTTGAATTATTCCTTATATTCTTCAATGTTGAAAAATATGAAGGCTATTACAATCCAACCAGAATGCAGAGAATCATTGTACTGTCTTTCTTCTGGAACTGAAAACAGCAGCAGCAACGACAATACAATAGGCAGATTATTTTAGTGCACTAAATTCCCAATTCTCTCTAATAATAGAAGTAGTTTGCTTTCTTGGAGTATCTCTAAACTATTTGGAACATGGGTCATTAAGAATAGAATAAAGACAAATAACTAAAATCAGCACTAACTAGAAGAAACAGTTGCTGATACAGCTATGGTGAGACCTGATGAGAACATAAGCTGGTATTTCAGAAAAATGTATGTATTCAATCAGGTGTATACATGCAGGAAGAAAGAAAAGACTTGTGGAGAAATAGAGGAATTATAACAGTAGTCTCATATATCTGAAAGGTTAGAGAAGAGAGAGAAATCAAATGATACATGTGGTAGAATCCAGGTTTGATTAATATAATCAAAAATGGAAGAGCTGAGATAGTTATGCTATTAGAAATTTTTCAGAATAATGATACAGGAAAGTTAAGGAAAAAATAAGAGATACCTTCTTTCTCTTCTTGCTCCCTTCAAATTCCTCTATTCAACTTTTATATTAAAATATAATGTCTGCAACTCATTGAAGTTCATCTACTCTCAAGGTGAAAAAGTGTGGCTTTGTGTAGTTAAGCAATTTACTCATAAGCGAAGTGATGGGGCAGTCTGTACACTGAAGTCTACCTTGCTGTCAAGGTCATGGTTTTTAGTCACCACTGGCACTAAATAAACTGAATCTGCCTTAACTGTAATTATTTTTGCATTTTATTTTTTTAAAAAAAATTTATTAAGCAAAGGGACTCTTGTCAGCTCTTCTGGTTACATGATTTATTCCTCTTTTTATTATTCTTCTAATTATTAAAATTTGTTAGGATTTTGGAATGTCTGCAGCACTCTATTGCCACCCTCTTTACAACAGTTCTAATCCTTCAGATAGTTTTGAGATCTCCCTCAAAGGACAAATTTGATCATATTAAACTTCTGAAGAAAAGCTCTTCATTGGCCAAAGGGCCTTGGAGATGCCAGACTCTACTTTATTCTTTGCCCTCATGTCTTGTCATGCACCACCCCCCATTTTTATGAACCCCTCTTGGACTACCTGTTTTGCCTAGATACTTCAAAAACACTGCCTTGATTTTCTGCAAGTTCTGTAACAAATTATCACAAATTTGCTGCATTTTGGGGGGAATACTGTGGATTGAACTCATGACCTAGCACTTGGCAGGCAGATGCTTATTAAAATGCATTTTGAGTAGTTTTGCTAGCCATAATTCGAGTATCAAAGTCAGCATACTTAGTTGACCCCAGAGGCTCATGGGGAGATTCTTTTCTGTCTCTTCTGCTTGTATCTGGTGATTACAGGTAATTCTGGGCATTCTTTGGCTCTTCTGTCACTTCAATTCTTTGGCTCTTCTGTCTCATCAGGTCTCACCATAGCTGTATCAGCAACTGTTTCTTCTAGTTTCATGTAGCCCTATGCATCTCTATAACTTCTCTTTTTTGTTTTTTATTAAGATATCCATCTTTTTTGAGGGGCTACTATAATCTAAGATTTCTCAACTCAAGATCTTTTAAGTCATCTACAAAATGTTTGTTTCATATAAAGTCATATTCTGAGTTTCCAAGTGGATATATCTTTCATAAGGACACAATTAAACCTAGTATAGTATGATTTTTATGTCCCAAAATTCACATCCATCCTAGAAGTACAGTTAATGAACCCCCAAACACCTAAAAATCTCTATCCATTACACCATTAAGTCTAAATCCAAAATCTAAGTGGAATAACATTACCTCCGAAAGTGCTAAATCCATCCCAGGGATGACGCACACCTGCACTCCAAGCACTGGGGAGGTTAGGTGGGATGTCTGAGAGTTTGTGGTCACCCTGGGATAATAGCTTTTTCAAAACCAGCCAGGACTACAGAGCAAGACTCAGTCTCTTAAAACAAAAGTCTTACATCTCATTTTTACAGTCAGGTATGAGTGGGACTGTAGATACGGTTCATCATGCCACACATTTCCCCTCTATCCATAGGCCTGTGTGTAAAAACAAGTTGTCTGCTTCTAAATACACTGGTGATATAAAATTAGTATAGATATTCTTGTTCCAAAGGAGAGGAAGCAGAAGAGATAAAGGGATCACCAGTCACAGCAAGTTTGGTATCAGAAAGGCAAATTCCATTGGATTGGGAGGCTGGAGAATAACCCTTGGGGCTGGAGCATCACCCCTTTGCCCCCTCAGGGGCCTCTTCCTCAGTTTTTGCATAGCTTTTAATAGTGCTTTTCTTTCTTTCTTTCTTTCTTTCTTTCTTTCTTTCTTTCTTTCTTTCTTTCTTTCTTT
>PVLA01015796.1:0-23529 GCA_004027455.1 Hydrochoerus hydrochaeris
CCACCAAAGCGCCAGGAGGTTTGCAGGGTGACCACAGACAAGCCAACAGGGCCCTAACCCTGGCTTCTACAGTCTCAGAAAAAGGACCGACAGACGGTGACCAGATTGGAAACACGGGACAGGGGAAGCGACCAGTCCTGGACAAGCAGAGTTGGGCCTGCGCCAGCCACCTCAGCCCAACCCTGTGACCCCACCTAGAGATGGCAGCAGAGCAGCAGGCTACTGAGTCTGGGGAGGTTGAGGCATTGCAGGCAAAGGACACCCACCCTGCTTACCAACACTTTACCCCGTCAGGAAAATACCAAAGACTGAGCCCCTGGCCCCCAACAGCTCTTGGCTAGAACACTGAAGAAAAAAAAAAAAAAAGTGAACTGGCAAACCTCCATCCAGATGGGTCTCACACAAGCTGTACTGGCTTTAGCAAGAACCCCCTCATACCCAGCTACACCATGCTCCAAAGTACAACACAACAACTGTCAAACCCCAGGGAAATATGCTTGTCTTGTTTTGTTTTGGTTGCTTTTTGTTTGTTTGTTTGTTTGTTTGTGGGAGTTTTTTTGTGTATGTGTGAGTGTGTATGTGAGGTAGGGTCTTGCTTTGTGGTTCTGGCTGACCTCCGACTCACAGCAGTCCTCCTGACTCAGCCTCTCAGATGTTGGGATCACAGGAGTATACTACCAGCTCAACATGCCTCCCTTTAAAAACCAGACATATTCCTCCTGAAAAGTTACCGTCTGGCCAAACACAGACATTTTCTCTATGGTTTTCTTTATAAAAAGGAGACATATGTTCCTTTTGGAAAAGCTTGGGCTCCAAGAGGAATTAAACATCACATCGAAGGCAGCCAATCTCCCAGTCACACGTGTAGTCCACAAACAAGTTTCTTAACAAAAATTTAATTCAAAATATACCCGAAGTGAGGCCATTTTAAAATATACATAACACATCAAAAAGTGTTCAAGCGAAAAAAGTTACTTAAAAGAAATTTTAAACTGGGCATGTTGGTGTACTGCTACAATCCCAGCACTCTGGAGACTGAGGCAGAAGGATCTCTGAGAGTCTAAGGCCAGCCAGAACTACATACCCAGCAAGACCCTGTCTCAAAATAAAACAAAACAAAATAAGTAAATAAAAGAAATCTTTAAAACACTGTGCAGCCCAATTGACAATGCTGCCACAGGAAAGCGCTATGCCTTGAGTTTGTCTATAAGGAAGGATGCCTAGACCAGGGACCTGCAGGGCTCTGGGTACAGTCTCCTGGAGACCTTGTTAACAAGCAGACTGCCACAATGATCCATGTTTTCAGACTTTATCCAGTAGCAAAATTAGAAAATCTGTCCCCAAGCAGTTCATTGCAAAAACAACCGAAGCACTAGTCTTTAGCTACAAACTTTCAAGACAAGTCAACTTCACACACAGTGGTGGCTACAGGGAAGTTTTGACATCTCAAAATCAAAAAAGCCACCAAGAATAGACAACCCAGAAACAGAGGAGGAGGGTCTGGGCCTCACACTCTGGTGATAGTGAGACCACCAGAAGATAAACCAGGAGGCCCCAGCCCAAGGAATTTGGACAGGGCACAAAAGACTCCATATGCAGGCCAGGTGTGGTGTGGCACAGAAACCTGTAATCCTGAAACCTGGAAGCTGAGGCTAAAGGATCAAGAGTTCAAACCCAGCCTTGGCAACACAGCAAGCTTAAGGCCAGAGTGTCCTACACAGCAAGACCCTGTCTCAACAAACAAACAAACAAACAAAAGACTCTATATGCCTAGGACACAAAGGGGACATTTAACTTTGCCCTTGACTACTCTACTCTATCCCCAAAAGGTTTCATGTCCCCTTTTCATTTTGAACATAGACTAAAACCCACTGTTGATTTGTTTTGGTGTGTTTTGGGTTTTTTGGGGGGGACTGGGCATTGAACTCAGGACCTCATGCTTGCCAGACAGGTGCTGTGACACTGAGCTAAATCCCTGACAGACCATTATATATAAGGTACTGTACTAAATTCTCTAGGGAAAGGTCCATCTGCAGCAAAATATGGACAGTGTCCTAAGGATGACAGTCCAAGGGGCCAGGGATTTAGCTCAGAGGCATAAGCACCTGACTTGCAAGTGCACGGTCGTAAGTTCAATCCCCAGTACCAAAAAAAAAAAAAAAAAAGAATGACAGTCCAGAAGCCCTACAGGTAGCTGGAGAGGACAGCTTCTGGAGTGGACAAAAGTGGGGAGGGAGCCTAGGTTACATGCCTAGATGTACCCAACAGGGCTTCAAAAAGTTAGTGCCTTACAAGGGAAACAAACCAAAAAGGTTAACATGTGCCCAGGCCACAGGGCCTGCCAATTCAGGCTGGCTTAGCCAAGTAAAAGTCCATCACCAGCTGCAGCACAGAAGGGCCAGTCTGACTACATCCTCTGGAAGGCATGTGAGTGTGTCACCCTGTCTATCACTAATAAAAGCAAATCTCCCACCTGAATTACAGTCTGCTGAACTTTGGAAAACTGGGACAGCACATCCCAGAATGTGACAACTCAATTTCCCCAAAGAAACAAGAACCCAGGGAGGGGGACAGGAGAAAGGATATGTAGTGACCACAGATAATCATGCTAGGTTGGCATTAAGAATGCCAGGTCTCAGAGCCAGGGATATATAGCTCAGTGGCACAAGCGCTTGCCTGTCAAGCTAAGTTCCTGAGTTCAATCCCTGGTGCCCTCCCCCACCAAGAAAAAAGAATGCCAGGTTTCAAAAATCAAGCCTTCTCCTATATCACCATATTTATCACATCAGGGATCTCCAAGTTTGGAAAGTAACTCAGTCATTTACAGTATAATTACCCAAATTTCAAAATGGTCCAATCCACAAACTTGGCCAGTCTAGATCCCTAAGTCCCTAACTGCTGCCTTACTAACAGTGAGATCTAACTATAATTCCAGTTAGTCACATGGTTAAACAATGAGATGGAAAAATCTACACTGATTCATTAAAAAATCGTTGCCCCTTGAAGTCATCCATGTGGGGTGGACAGAGATCTGGGATTTCACTGCAAGACAGCAGGCGCCTCAGCCTCCTCTGAAAGTGTTTACAGCACAAGGACAGGTTCTGCAGTGAAGCACATTTGGTGGGACTGATTTAAGGCTCTCATTAAAGTGTTCCTTTGTTGAGCACAAGACAACCTCTGCTCCCAGAGAAGATTCCAGACCTCCTGTCCCAATCCCTCGGCCTGTCTGATTTTCCCCTTGCAGCCCACCAGCATCCATCCCGGGATTAATATTGATTAACATCACAGGTATCTTCTCATGGAAGGAATCTGGCACCTGTTGAACAAGTCTCCACCAGAACTCCCCTGAACTTCACAACTCCAAACACCAGCAGCCAAGCAGCTCTACCTATAGGCTTGGGAAGAACTACACACCAGAACCCATCCAGGTGACCCAGGAAGCCTGTGAGCTCAGCTGCTCACCCACATATGGCTGAGCCAGACTCCCAATCCTGGCTGTGCCAGAAAAAAAAAAAAAAAACTTCCATACTTCCTCTGGGAGCAGATGTGGACTGTGCCATGAGCAGTAGGCAACCACACACATCTCAAGAAACACAAGCCCACTCCAGAAACATCTCCCGGGAATCCTGGAGTTCCTTTCCTAGTTATATTCTCTTCTTCTTTCCAACTAGGAGGTGTTGGTTCTACCTTTCAGCCCAGTAACCCTTCCACAGCTGGCAGGCCAGGAGGAAGTCAGAAAAGCAGTTCTTTCCTCCTCCGCTCTTCAAAGGACATTACCACTCTTCAAAAGACAGGTCCCCTCCGTAGAGGTTCCCAAGACGGAGCCGCTTCAAGGATACCCCCTGAAAGACTTTATCACTGGGAAAATGAGGGGCAGGATTTCCAATCCAGGCTTTGGGGAGCTTGGCGACTTCCTGCAAAGCACCTCACTCCTCATTAGTGTCTCTCAGGTGTGACGGACTCTCCCGGCCGCCTGCCGGGGGGTGGGGGTGGGGTAAGATAGGGGGTGAAGTTGGGTGAGGGTGTCCTGTCTGCCCCAGATGGGCCACACCCTGGTCGAGAACCAGAGGCCCCCATGGAGCCGTGGATGGACACTTCTCCCCTTTCTGCTCGAGAAAGACAGGTTTCCTCTTCTCCCCGATACAGGATGGAAATCCAGGAAGGCGCAGGGAACCCCGTCCGCACCTTGGCAGGCCGGCCATGCCCGATTTTGGCAGCGGCCCTTCCACATTAGTCACCGCGACAGCCTGGGACCTCCGCTCCCCATATTCCACTCCTGGCATCGACGGGGCTCGGGGCTGGGGCAGCTCCTCATTCTTCCCTCCTCCGCCCTCGCCATCTGTGGTCCCAGCTCTGCCTAGGACCTCGCGGGAGGGAACCCGGTCGCGGCCCCTCACCTAGACTGAGCCTGCGTGGCACCCCATGTCCCTGCCGCGGCCACCCAAATGCACCCCGATGGGGGGGGTCCTTTCTACCCTCAAAGAAACTCCCCAGCTGGGCCAGAAGCCCACAACTCCAGGGGCTCCAGCGGCTCCAAGCGAACTCTCAGGCCGGGCAGAGCCGGGCCAAGCCAACTCCAGAGCTGGCGATGGCGCGCCCAAGGGACCCGACCGAGCCCGGGCACCCCGCCGGTCCCGATGCCCGACCCCGCGCCTTCCCCCAGGACCCTGCGCGCCCCGCCCCGGGTTCTGCCGCCGCGGCCAGCTTCCCGGCACTCACCGCCCAGCACCGAGAGCAACAGGACGCCGAGCAGGGGCAGCCTGGCCGCGGGTCCCATCGCGTCGGTGGGGCACGGCGGGGGCGCACGGCTGGCGCGCGCTCTTCACTCTGCGGCGGCCCGGGAGGCTGTGCACGACCGACCGCGCCGAGCCAAGGCGTCCAGAGCCCGAGCCCAAGCCGGAGCCGGAGCCGGAGCCGGAGCCGGAGCCGGAGCCGCGCGCTCCCAGCACCTCAGAGTCCTCGCGCGCCGCCGCGGCCGCCAACGCCAGGCCCCGCCCCCTACGCCCCCTCCCCGCCGCGGCCGCACGGCGCCCCGCCCCCTGACGCCCCCTGCCCGGCGTGGCGGGGAGGAGCTCGCGGCTGGGGGAGGGATCTGGAGCGGGACTGGGACCCGGGGAGGCGGGCCCGGGAGCGGACTTGCTAGCTGTGCGCCCGTCGCCTTGTCTGCAACCAGGGACTCCTAGGGTTCCAGGGTCGCTGGGGTGTGTAGTCAGTTCTAGACTTCCCTGGAGGCTGTGACCCACGGTCTCACCAGAATTCTCTAAGTGGGGAGAAGGACCTCAAAATCCTGAGGGAGACCTGGACCAGGAGGATGTTTTCTCCTATCCCCAAATAGGGTCACCCGGAGCTGCTGTGGAGCCCTAGAACAGATGCACCAGTGGGGAGGAGGGCATGGCTGGAGTTGGCTTCGGTTTGAGACCAACCTGAAGAACAATGTAGAAACCTACAGCGCTCAGAACACCAAGCCAAAGGCTGCTTAACAGGCAAATTCAGCCCAAGTCCATCCCCAGGCATCTGGGCCATGGCAACGAACGGCCAGGTCTCCAGCTGCAGGAGGCCCAGCACAGCCTCGGTTCCAGGCACCCTCCACCCCCTCCGTCACTACCCCCACATTCTTTCTTTGTTGTGAAAGCAGCAAGGGGTGTAGGAGGCCGGTCAGGAGGAGTCAAGCCTTGAAGATGGGCCCCAGCTGCTGCTCAGGCCTCCGGGATACACATAGGGGATGGATAGGCCCTGTCCCCCCCTCACCCACACCCACCCCCACCCCCGCTCAAGAGGGGCCCCCAGGCCTGGTAGACCTCCCTTCCCTAGCAGCTGGGGAAGGAGGGGCAGCCACAGAGGGCCTCACAGGCAGAAGTAGCGCCAGGACTCCAGGGTCCTGCCACATGGCCACCACATGTCCCTGACAACTCAGCCCACAGCACCTTCTCTCTGGGTTGTGGGCCTCCTTCCCCATCCCCCAGATGCCTCCTCCAGGCCCCGCTGGGAGGAAACAGAGGAATGAGGAGAGATCCCTCCTGTTAGCCTGTCTGTCACAGCTCCTCCCCCTTTTTTGAGACAGTGTCTGTAGTTCAGGCTGATCTTGAACTTATAATGATCTTCATGCCTCAGCCTCCCAAGTGCTGCGATTACAGGCGTACACTACCATGCCCAGCACCCCTTGTGTTTTTGAGAAGGGCACTGATATAACTCTTCCTGGCAACCCCTCAAATTAGGACTCGTCGGCAGAAAGATTGCCTGATTCTTTTTTTTTTAAGTTTTTATTGGTACCAGGGATCGAACTCACGACCACGTGCTTGCAAGGCAGGCGTTTATGCCACTGAGCTAAATCCCCAACCCCGGTTGCCTGATTCTTTAAGAAATGTGAAATACATGGACATCAAGTGAGACAGCCAAGGGGAGGGGGGTGGGGGACAGGAAGGCCAAGAGGAGGTGGCATGGCTGGCCACAAACCCTCCTGTAGCAAGGCCAGTGGCAGGCTGAATCTTGCTCACCGAGGAGGCCTCTGAGTGAGCTACTATAGGACCCCAGGGTGGGGTGTCCTAAGAGTCCTTCCTAAGGGGGTTCCTGAGGAGGAGCCAAGCCCCTGCAGGCAGTAGCAGGCTTCAGGTCACTGTCCCACCCTGGAGTAGGGACTCCAAGCAATGGGAATGCTGTGGGGGCTGTGAGGGCACTAAGTAGATGTCAGCTGCTTGAAGAGAGGTCCATGGTGCTGGCACTGAGACCCCGAGATACCTGAAAGAGACACCATCACCCATCACACCGTGGGCCTTCAGCCTCCTGAAGTCCACCCACCCTGCGCTGCCACACATCTCTGGGACTATGCCTACAGCCTCAACCCCCAAGTTCAGGGCCCTGGCTACCCGCTTCCAGGATTCCCAGAAGTCCAGGACTTGGTGGAGGAGAAACTACCAGGAAAAGGCACACAAACTGGCATATACGCTCAATGACAAGTGGTCATTTGCCACTAAAGTGTCCTGTCTTTTCCACTAAGGATTACTTTTTCCCTTCTCATTGACTACTAAATTTCCCAAGGGGAGGAATATAGTAGCTGCAGGAGAAAGAACAATTAACATCTCCAAATCATTTTTTATTTTTTTGGTACCAGTGATCAAACTCACAACTTGGCACTTGCCAAGCAGGCACTTATGCCACTGAGCTAAATCCCCGGCCCCTCCAAATCATTCTTGAATTCTATTTTTGTTGTTGTTGTTTGTTTTTTTGAGACAGGGTCTCACTCTGTAGTCCAACCTGGCCTTGAACTCATGGTGACTCTCTTGCCTCAGCCTCTCACATGCTGGAATTATAGACATGTGGCACCAAACCAGGTCATTCTTGAATGATTCATACTTCCAAAGTACCAGTTTAGAGAATATTAATTCCTATTTTGCCCTGGTTTAACTTCCTTGCTACTGTGACTGGCCTGAAGCCGACCCTTGGTGGTCACCCCCCACCACCATCAGCAGTCTGCCTGGCTCATCCTCACGCCGGCCCTCCTTCTTCCCTGACTCCCATGGGCTGGGCCTAGACTCTCACCTGAAGGGGTGCAGCGCTGGGTTGGTTCAGATAGTTCAAGGAGGCCGCCCGCTTCATGTTGCTGCTACAATAGAGAAGAAAGAACTGAGCCCCACTCTTTGTCCCAAGTGGTCCTCACACTATGGGTCCTTGGGTACTGCTACACAGGGTCAGATCATTGCCTCCCCATTTCCCTTGGCATCTATGAACTCTTTTTTGGGCAGGGGACTGGGGATCGAACTCATGACTTTGTGCTTGCCAGGCAGGTGCTCCTGCCACTGAGATAAACCCCTGGCCCTGCACCCATGAACTCTTATCTGCATCAGGCACCAACTGGGATGGACCCTTTATCCCCACCACGGTGGTCATTCTGCCCAGGTTCTCTCTCCATGACCAGCCCACTGGTCTCTCCCATGCATCTCTCCGGAGTTCAGGGCCAGGTGGAGCTGTATCTCAATCCACTGTGTACCTGGAAGGCCGAGGCTCAGTCCCCTGGAGCTTCCGCACCAGGAGCTCACTGCTTCTGCGGAGCACATCTCGAATCTTGCCCAGAGAGCCGCTCCTCTGCAGGGTCCCACTGCCATCCTGGCAGACAGAGACAGGCAACAGAAGCCAAAAGGATCCCACACAGATTGGCTTCTGAGTCTACTCCTGCCATTTATCCTGCACAAGTCCCATACTTGTGATTGAAAAGGAAATCCCTGCTATGATGTACAGCTGGAATCCCAGCTACTCAGGAGGCTGAGGCAGGAAGATCTCAAGTTTGAGGCCCTTTCTCAAAATTTAAAAAGAGGGGAGGCCTTGAGATGTATGTAGCTCAGTGTAAGGCCCTGGGTTTAATCCTTAATACAGAAACACACACACACACACACACACACATACAAATTCCCACGTGGTGGTGCATACCTGTAATCCTAGCACCCAGAAAGCTGAGGTAAGAGGATCACTGTGAGATCAGCAATCTGTGCTACACAGTGAGTTAAAAGTCAGCCTGGACTGTGTAGTGAGACCCTATCTCAAAAAAACCAATAACCCCCGACCCCCCAAAATAAAAGAAAAAAAGAATCCCCTTAGCAAAAGCTGGCTGCTAGAAACAGGCCAGAAGGGAAAAGCTAACCGGATGGGGCTATGGGCCCTTGCATCCCAAATGTCCTAAAAAGCAGGCTCTGAGTGTCCACCACCAGCAGGAACAGCAGGAGAGACCAGGACACAGGGCCACACTTACCCCTGACCACTCCACAGCCACGGAAGCCTCTTCACCTCCTTCAAATTTCACACTGTCCCCAGGGCCCTCGTGGGACGTCCTTTTGCCATCACCGTCCCCAAGCAACTCTGCCACCTTGGCCTGGCTGATAGGGTCAGTGCCCTGGAAGGAAGACAAAGCAGCTAGGAATTCTGCTCCCTAGGTCCTCAGCATGGGGCTTCTGCTCTTTCTCCTTTAGTGGCCTCAAGGAAAACATCTTCCCTCTTGCAGTGTTCAGCCCACAGGACAGGCGGGAGTGGGTGCAGTGTGTTCCCTAGAGATTCATGTGTATCTCTATCCACAGCCCACATGGAATTGACTTCATGACCAGCTTCACGGGGGGAGACCCAGGATTTTCAAACCTGGCTTAGGGCTCCCCTCAGCCTCATCTCTGGCCCCCACACTGCCCATGTCCCTCCACGCAAAGGGAAGGTTCCCATCCCAACTCGCCTCTTGTTTATGGAGGCGATCTTAAACTGGTATCCTAACCCCAAAGGGAGGTTGGGAGTAGAAACATGCTTACAGCAACCAGTCACAAGGTTGCCTCGCCTTTCCTTTCTTCCTCATCAACCTCTCTCCTCCAGTCTTAGGACACTCACAAGGAGCCGTGGCCATCCTGTCCCCAGGACCCCTCCTGCACCTCCTTCCCCCAGAGCCTCTGACCTGTTTCCGGGAACGCAGGATGCACTCCTCCAGGGTCTCTGCCGCCTCCAGTTTTCCCTGACGCCTGTACAGAGCTCCAAGGTTTCTCAGAGTGGTGGTCACTGTGGGGCTGCCGCGTTGAGATCAGAAAAGGGAGAACAGGTTCAGAGAAGTAAACAGGAGAGAGGGAGCAGGCTGAGGCCCGGGTCAAAGGGAGGCTGGCTCAAGGCCTAGATGAGTGCTTTCCGAGCTCAGAGCTCACCTGCTCACTTTGCAGGCCTTGTACCAGCCTCCATACTCAGCATAAGGTGCGTTGCCCTCACGATACCGGCTCTGCGTGGAGGGAGAGCCCAGGGTGAGTGGTGAGAGGTGTTGGGGGGGTCCCCTGCATCAGGACTGGGTGGGGAGGTGAGGGCTGGACTAAGGCAGGGGGCACAACAGAAGCTGTGCTCCCCGTGGGGCCCCCACTCACCCTGCTCATTTCCTCCCGCTCCTCCGCGTGCATCCAGATGGGCTTGTGGTCATCTGGGGATGAGATGCAGGGTGGGGAGCTGCTTAGTATGGGGGAGCCAGGACCCAGAGTCTCTTGAGACCAACTCCTCAGGAAGTGCTCCTGCACTTACCATCCACAGACCCAAACTCCTGCACATGTGCGCGGGTCAGGATGTCCTTGTACAGGGTCTCGGCCTCAGCATACTTGCCCTGCTTCAGGTAACAGGATGCCTGCAGATAGAGCATGGGATGGAAGGGACAGGTCTTAGCCAGCTGCAGGGAGCTCTGCTTCCCTGGACCCCATTCACGGATCCCTTTTCAGCTCCTCCTCACCCCACTCTCAGGATGCTACACAACCTCTGCTGCTGGAAGGGGACCCCTCCGACCAAAGCAGCCGGGAGACAGGCACCATGGTGAAGAAAGGAGTGGACTAAATTCAGTCCATCAGGCTCCCCACCCCAAGGCCCAGGTGGCCTTTCACTTCTCCTCTTTCTACCCTTTGCTCCTGTTTTTTGTTTTTTTTGGTACCGGGGATCGAACTCATGACCTTGCACTAGCCAGGCAGGCGCTTATGCCACTGAGCTAAATCCCCAGCCCCCCTTTGCTCCTTCTTAACCCTTACCAGGTTGTTCTTGGTCCGAGCCACATTCGGGTTGTCTGGCCCCAGCTGCCCCTCATAGATAGCCAGTGCCCGCTGGTAATAGCGTTCCACTGCCTCATACTTGCCCTGGTTTTGGCACAACAAGGCCAAGTTGTTTAGCTGCTTTGCCACATCTGGGTGGTCAGTGCCCAGGACCTAAGAGGAGCAACAGAACAGATACATGGTATGATTGTGCGCTGGGTGCACAGGAGGAGCAGAAATACCAGAACCAGGCAGGGATGAGGGGTCTGAGAGACAGCAGAGAGGCGCAAAGGCAGGTCAAGAGTGAGGCGTGGAGGACTACAGGGATGGGGAGGACGCAAGGGACGCAGATACCTTCTCTCGAATCTCCAGTGCTCGCTGGCACAGCGGCTCTGCCTCCTTGTATTTGCCCCTTTTGCCATACAGCACAGCCAGATTGTTGAGTGTGGCTGCCACCTGCCAAGGGAAGGGAAAGAGAACTGTCCCCATCAGACACTGTTGCAGTGAGGGACCTCGGAGAGCAGTGAGGGACCTCAGAGAATCCTGAGCCCTGGACTCTGGTACCCTGACCATGACCGTGGTGTTGCCCTCTGGGGGATCTTTAGAGACTTCAAAAGATTTGGTTTTGGTTGCCATAAAGACAGAAGGTATAGTTAGTGCCAGGGAGATGAGACCACTACAGCTGTTCTTTTTTTTTTAATTTTTGGTACCAGGGATTGAACTCACAGCCTTGCCCTTGCCAGACAGGCACTTATGCCACTGAGCTAAACCTCCAGCCCCTACAGCTGTTCTTTCTGCATGTGTGGAATGGCTCGGCTCTGCCAACTTCGGGACAGCCTGCCCGACATTCAGATACCTAAGCTTCACTGCCTAAAGGAAGATCAGGGTAGGAGCTATGTTTCCTGGGATACAGCTTCACTCCTTAGCACAGGTCCTGTCCCAAGGAATGATGTTCATACAGGAAGCTCATTTTCTTGCTTTTTGTTTTGCTTTGTTTTGTTTTTTGACACAGGGTCTCACTACAGTCCAGGCTGGCCTTGTACTCACTCTGTAGCCAGGTGAGCCTTGAACTTACAGTGATCCTCCTGCCTAAGCTTCCTGAGTGCTGGGACTATAAATGTCCCAAAGCTCAATGTCTTTTCTTTTCTTGGAAGTTTATTTTCAAAAGATCTTATTTTTCTTGACATGGAATTCTTACCTAAGGTTATTATTATTATTATGTCATCTTTTTTGAGATAGGGTTTCACTATGCAGTTCAGGCTGGCCTTGAACTCACTTTGTAGCCCAGGTTGACCTCAAACACACAGCGATCCTCTTGCCTCAGCCTCCCAAGTGCCAGGGTTACAGGCATGGGCCATCACACCCAGCCCTCTTTTTCTCTTATATACAAATGAACCTGGTCTGTGATGTTTTACTGTAACCCTGGAGTTTAATCAGGTGCACATCCAAATTGCTCATCCTTGATCTAGACTTCTTATATGGATGGCTTACTGGGTTTACTTCTTTTAAATTTGGAATAATTTGTTGTATATCAGACTACTTTGTTATGTCTTCTAGGACAGTTGTACTCAATACAGTACTATTATATTTTTATACTATTATGAAAAATTTTATCACATATATTATAAATTACTTTCGTGTTTTTCCTTTATATTAGTAAGAGCATTATGCTAACATTTGTGGAATCAGATACATTGATAGAATATTGTCTATGAATTAAATTTCAGGAAAATACTGATCTGAAAAAGCATCACTGAGTCTCAGAGAATTGAGACCTATTCAGCTCACCGGACAGCAGGGTTCAGTGAGTTCTAAACTGGGCACAGTGGTGCACACCTATAATCTCAGCACTCAGGAGGCTGAGGCAGAAGGATCACAAGTTCAAAGCCACCCTAGGCTACATAGTAAGACCTTATCTCAAATAAATAAATAAATAAATAAATAAATAAATAAATGGCATTCTCATGCCTTCTTCCTAAGTACCCCTAGTGACAGGGACTGAAAGCAGCAGACAGAGTTACTAAGAGAAGCTGAAAGAGCTGTCTGGGGATGGGGAGAGGCCAGGAATACTGACAGCAGGGTGGTCCCGGCCCAGTGTGCTCTCCCGGATACTGAGGGCATCATTCAGCAGGTGGGCAGCTTCCTTGTACTTGTTTTGGTCTCTGGAAGAGAACAAAAGTGACAGGAATTACCCTGAACTCTGCACCCAGCTTGTCTCCTTCCCTAACTCCCACTGGGAAGACTGAGGTCCACTGGAAGTCTGGACACCTGCTGGAGACTGGAAGCCTGTGTGGGCAGTGAGAGGGTGTTGTGGACACTCAGCCTGCAAGCTGTGGAGCACTACACTCCCAAGAAAAAGCCAAAAGTGAGTCAAGGGAAGTAGCAGGCAGAGGCTGAGGGACAGAGACACTCTCCAGGAGAGGAAAAGCAGACAGCTTGCAAGATGGGCATTCTTTGGGGCTGAGCGTGGGTATGGAAGAAAGGAGCATGTGGTACATGAGCAGGTACCCAGTGGGGTGGCCTTGGGAGAGAGAACCTAGCAGAGGAGCATGGGAGCCAGAAGAGACCACAGTGGGAACAGGGGTACTCTGCCAACAGACAGGACAATACTTACCGATACACCAAAGCCAAGATGTTGAGCATGGTGGCGACATCAGGGTGGCCGCGGCCAGATGTACGCTCCAGGTCCTCAAGTGCCTGCTTGCAGAGCGGCACTGCCACCTCATAGCGCCCCTGGGCTGCGTACTGGATCACCAGGTTGTGCAGCGTCCGTAGCCGTGCGGGAATCTCATAGCCACCCTGCTGGGCTGCTGCAGCACCCTGGCCCCGGGACACTAAAGCAGCCCACAGAGGGGACGGAAGACAGCCTCAGGGGACCCCTGCCCTCCTCACGGCCACCTGGCCTTCCCACTGCCCAATCCATGTCCAGCTAACACTCTCACCAAGCCCTCAAAGAAGCACCTTTTCCACTGTAATCTTTTTTTTTTTTTTTTTTTGGTACCAGGGATCAAACTCATGACCCTGACTAGCCAGGCAGGCGCTGTGCTGCTGAGCTGTATCCCCAGCCCTCCAATACTTTTTTGTTGTTATTATTTTTTGTTTTTGAGGGGTTTATTGAGACAGGATCTGGCTTTGTGATTTAGACTTGTCTTTTTTTTTAATCGGTACCGGGGAATGAACTCATGACCGCATGCTTGCAAGGCAGGCATTTATGCCACTGAGCTAAATCCCCAGCCCCAGTTTAGACTTATCTTGACCTCACTGTGTAGCCAAGGCTGGCCTCTAAGTCATGCCAATCCTTCTGCCTCAGCCTTCCAAGTGCTGGGATTACAGGCATACACCACCATGCTCAGCAAGACCTCTATCGTTTTCATCTGCTTTTCCAGTGCCTGACACATATTAAGTATTTAAGAAATGTTGAGAAAGGGGAGGCTAGAGAATCAAAGCAGGTGTCTGGCCCCTTCCCCATCTCCACAGGAAGTGGACAGTGAGCTACATAGTGAGAGCTCCTGCTGCCTCTATCCTCCAACGTAGACTCACAGCCATTGCTGGTGTCTTCCTCCTCCTCATTGGGGAAGAGGTCATCCAGGGAGTCCTTGGTAGCATCACCTTCCTTGTCCTCCTAGAAGGGAAGGAGCAGGATGTCAGGCACCAGTGGACTCTTTAGGGGTGCCTCTAAGCCACAAAATTATTGACACATGGGAAAAGACCCTTGTTCCTGCCTCTGCCCCTGGGAAAGGCCACATCTGGCCCAGCAAAGCTCAGGCCTCTCTTGTTTATAAAAGCCAAAGACACTTGGACAGGATGGTTTTTTTTTTTTTTTTTTGGTAGTTCAGGCTGGCCTCCAACTCACAGGAATCCTTCTGCCTCAACCTCCTGAGTGCTGGGATTACAAGTGTGTGCTACCATTCTCAGCTAGGACAGGACTGTCCTTTCCTTCACACCCAGAAAATTCCCTTCCTTACTGGCCTCACTGTCCAGCCTCCTCCTCCCCCTGGCTCAGCTCCTGCAATTACAGCCCCAAGCTGATCCCTGTGTGTTTCCTCTGATTATATGTCTGTCCTGAGGGATGGAGCGTGTCTGACCTTCCTGACACGTACCCAAAGTGTCCAGCTCAGCCTTATGCCTGTCACCAGCCCCTGCCTACTCTGTACTTAATTCCAGCATTCTCCGTGTACCCTACTCCACCCTAGAAAAATGTGCTTTTCCCAGTAGGAATTCGACCTCATACAAAGGCCTCCAACCTCCTACCAGCGTCACTGCTGTGTGCCATGCTAATCACTTTGGTACTCTCCCTGCCCCAGACCAGCTCTACAGCCTGGACTCTCTCCTCATCCTGGGAAGTGTCTCCTCGCCTCTATCATACATTAGCTCCAAATGCAGGGATTACAAGTGTCCACCACCACACCTGGCTACTTTCAGTTTTTCGCATCTCCTCTGCACATTTCTTTCACTGAACAAGGCACAGAGAGAGACATATGTCATCATAAAAGCCTGCTCAACGAGGGCTGAATTTCACACTCACTTTGACAGCAAATGTCAAGGTCTTATGTGACTTGGGCTCTGCTCTCTCTGACTCAGGACTCAGGATTGGAGATTGCATTGCCCAGTGTTTGTCTCTCTCCCCTCACAAACCTATGACCACTAGAAAAACCATTAGCTGCCCACTCACCAATACAGTGCAGTGCCTAGCATACCTTAAATGTTGGCTGAATGAGTGAAAACTGCTTTCTCCCTTGTTGTCACCTGGAGTTGGCTCCAGGATTGGAAAGGGAACTCTCCCAGGATGAGAGGCAATGGCCCCGATCATAGGCCCAGCTGTCTAGCCCACGCCTGCTCACCGTGGCATGCCCATCCTCATCATACTGCCTCAGCTGGCCCAGGAACTCCAGGTGCTTCTTTTCCTCCTCCAGCTGGGCCACAGCCTGTTCACTGCGCTGCAGCCGCTGCTGAGTCCCCGCCAGCTCATCCCGGAGCCACTGGTTTTCCTGGCACAGTCGTCGCACCTGAGCCCGCAGCTTCTGTTTCTCTGACTCCACTGTACTGAGGTGGCTGGCGAGGGCCAGCATCACCTAGGTGGGCACAGCCTGTGAGCTTGGGGTTCCAGATGCAGTGTTCAGGGACAGGGAGGAGGGAAGCCTCTTGGGAGGGGGTCAGTCTGGCAGGGCACAGTAGTCAGTGGGCAGCAGCTCTACCTTCCAAATACACCCCAAACCCAACTTCCCTCCATCTCACTGCCATGAGCCTTGGCCAGGCCACCAGTTCCCATCTGAATAACCATAACAGCCTCCCACATGTCCTCTCTGTTCTGTCCAAATTCCCCTAGTTTACTCTCAGCTTGGCAGTCAGATGACAGCAAGAGAGGTCACACCACTCCTCAAAACATTCCATTTTCCTAAGTAAAAGCAAAGTCCCTCTGATGACCTGCAAGTTCCACATCATTTGTCCCCACTCTCCCAATCCCCCTACACCTCTGACTTGATTTTCTGTTCCCCTTCATTCGTTCTACTGCAGTCACACCAGTGTCTTTATGTCCAGGTCTTGGCACAAACACAGTTTCCCTACTACTGCATGGAGCACTTGCTCACCTTCAAACCTCACTTTTTCAATGCTCTTTTTTGCATTTATTTATTTATTTTATTTTTGGTATTTGCGATGGACTCAGGGTCTTATGCATGGTTTACCACTCAGCTACAAACCCCAGCCCTTTTTATTTTTTATGTTGAGACATTAGTCTAAGTTGCCCAGGCAGGCCTTGAACTTATAATCTTCCTGCTTCAGTTTCCCAGGTAGCAGGGACTATAGGTGTGTGATTTTCAATCTGACATGTGAATCATTTACTTATTTGTGTAGTGTCTGTCTCTCCCAGCTAGACTATCAGTCTTCGGATGGCAAAGGGTTTAATTACTGTATTTGCTGATGTTTCCCCAGTACACTGAGGAGTTCCTGGCACACAATAGGCTTAATAGGCATTTACTGAATGCAACCACATGGGACAAGGTTATTGCGAACAACCTCCTCAAACTGCCAATCAGAAAATGTTCCTCTATGCACTCTGGACCACCTGGTACCACCCTCCTCTCTCACCTGGGCCTCACTCAGCCCCAGCTCGATGTTTTCCATTGAACGGCGCAGCTGCCGGGCCTTCTCATGCACCAGCCCTTCCTCATGGCCTCCCTGCTGCAGACACTCAATGGTGTGGGACAGGCTTTGCAGCACAGCCTGGTGCTCACTGCGTAGGGCCTCTAGCCCTTGGCTCACCAGCCGGGTGCTCCCCAAGATCTCTTCTTGGCTGAGCCGGTGACCTGCTGGCTCATCCCGCTGCCCCAACACCAGGCCTGACATCCTGGCCAGGGGGACCTTGCCAGGGCTGGAGAAAAACAACAGAGTTCAGCTTGGGTAAAGATGAGCCAGAGAGTCTGAGCATCTTTGGCACAGGGTGGATGGTGGAGATCCAGGTGAAGGGCCATGAGTATGGGGAACCGTGTGGTTCAGTTAGAGAGAGTGACCACCAAATACAAAGCTTCGATTAAGGAACTGACTTGAAGGAGCAAAGTCCATAGAAGGAGCAAAGGTGCTAGCAGAGGGACTGGGGACTTAGGAGCACAACAACAGAACAGGAATGGGAGCATTTTTAGGGAAAGGAAGTAGGGGGTGAGGGCCCTACAGAAATTATGCAGAGATTGGAGACAGATGCAAAGGGAACCAGGTTAAAGCAGGCGGGAGTTATCCCCAAAACAGAATAGCTTTCAATGTTAAACTAGGGAAGAGAGGGAAAACAAAACAGGAGCCTTTCTCACAGGACTCAGAGGAGAGGGTTCCAGAGAGCTCAAGGTCTTCACCCTGTGTCCTCTTTCCCCAGAGCCTTCAGGACGTACCTCCCAGCCCCTAGGACTCAGCCTGCCTTCCCACTTCCTCAACCGCCTTGCTCCTCGCTTGCTTTTGGAGTCCTCTTACCTGTGTACAGAGCAAAGCCTCAGCCTTGGCTGCAGCGCTCAGGCCTGGCCAGGAAGAAACTTTATCCAGTAAAGGGATTCAGGAGGATCTGCTCTGCCCAAAGTCCAGAAGTCCGGCAGTCCCACCCTTTCTCTCGCCACTTCAGCCACCCAGAGGACCTGGCACAGAGCCCCACCCCGGACAAACACCCTCCTTCCTGCCTACAGGTCTTCAAAGAGAGCGATGTCCCTCCTCCAGCCCGAGGGAGCTACTTTCTCCCAAGAAGGAAGACACAGATTAAATCTAAATCTGAGACCTGCGGGGCAGGGTTGTGTCTGAGACAGGCTGAGAAAAACCTGGTCACTCCTAGTCCGGTTCCTCCCATGGCTTTCTCTGTCACCATCACCATCCCCTATAACAGGCTCTAAGAGGAATCACCTTAAGGTGCCTCTCAGGGTCCTCCTGGTGCAGGGGAGAATAGAACTGCTGGGTGCCTCGGTCCTACGGACGCGGGCAGCAGGTCTCCCGCACTTGGATTACGATCAAGGGTCCGGGGCTGCGAACCTGCCCTTGGGCCCAGGATGCGGACAGGGGTGACACAGGAGGGGGCTGAAGGGTGTGGGTGGAGGGCCGAGGTCTGCGTCGCGGACCGGGATCAGACACCCAGACACCCCGAGGTCACAGCCGGTCGGCGCACAGGGGGCGGGGCGGGCTGTCTGTCCGTCTGTCTGGACGTCGGGGGGCGGGGAAGAATTGCGGGGGGCGGAGTTTTGAATCTGGAGTTTCGTTGGGTTTGTCGGTGGGGAGGTTGTTCATCTGTCTGGATGTGCAAGAGTAAGAGATGGCCAAGACTTTATTCTTTAGTCCCAGCGGTACCCTCAAAGACTCACCTGCACTCAGTCGATCTGGCTGCCTCCTTTGCTGGTACTGCCCCTTTAAATCCATCATGGCTGCCGCTCGAGGCAATTGTTTTGACGGCTCTCCGGGCGGGGGCGGTTCCTCAGTCACAAGATTTCATAGATACGCGACGATTGGTTCTCAACGCGCTTTGGGAGGAGCGGAGGCGTTTCTCCGGCTGGGCCTCTGGTTTTTTTTTGGGGGGGGCGCCCTGGCCCTCCCTTCCCTTACGTGTTTGGAAAGAGACAACACCGGGCTGGTGACGTCACACAGGGGCGCCGGTCAGCCTGGCCAATCCTGGAAATAGCGCGCTGAGCCCTGAGGATTCTTTCTACTCCCATGGCCTTGTGGTCTCTGACCCGTGCCTTGGGCTCTCTGAGCCTGGCGCCCCCAGCTGTTACTGGACCCGTCCCTCGTCTACTCCCTGTGGCTCAGGTAATCCGCATTACCTGACGAGGAGGCTGTCCCCGTTTGGGCCGCCGGAGAGAGGGCAGACAGGGATGGATGGAAGGCTGGGAGTGCAAGCGAGTCTGGTCGGAGGTCATGCGGGCCCAGGACCTCGGATAAATCACTCTCGGCCTCTGCTCTCTCCTTGTTTTATTTTTTTTTTTAATATACAGGGTCTCGCTGTGTAGTTCAAGCTGGCCTTGAGTTCACTGGCCCAGGCTGGCCTCAAACTCGTGGCGATCCGCCTTCCTCTGCTTCCCAAATGCTGTTGTTAGGAGACACCATGCCTGTTAACTCTCTCCTTTATAAGTACGTCTGTCTCATTCTTCGGATGAGACACTGGAGTGCAAGTGCTTTTCAGATCATAGTTATACAGGTTATTGAATGCTCTGCTTAAGAAGACATGAGTAATAGACATTTCAAATACGACCGGCCGTAGTGGCTCACGGCTCTGACCTAGCACGTCAAAGAGGCTGAGGCAAAAAAGATCCCTGAGAGTTTGAGGCCAGCCTGGGCTACATAGTGAGGTCAATTAGTATTGAATTACTTAGCAAGACCATGTCTTAGAAATACCAAAAAAGGAAAACAAAAAACAACAGGCCAAAGATATAGCTAAGTGGCACAGTGCCTGCCTCGCAAGCCTGAGGTCTTGAGTTCAATTTCCCTGTTACCAAAATTTAAAAAATAAATAACAACAAAACACCTGGGGATTAAAAAAAAAAAAAAAGACAGCTGGGGATAGAGCTCAGTGGCATAGTGCCTGCCTGGCAAGCACAAGGTCCCGAGTTCGATTCTCTGTAAAAATATTTCAAGTATGTAAATGAACTCCTTTCAATCACTCTATAAGATAGTTACTAGAATTTCCGTTTCACAGATGAGAAAATCTGTGAGCAATCCAAGGTCATACACCAACTATGAGAGCTTGGAGCTAGGCAGACTGCTTCAGAGGCTGCTACGCACCTCCCTTTGGAAGGGGAATTGAACCCAGGGCCTGGTGTTTGCTAAACACTGCTCCACCATTGAGCTATGTAACCCCATGCCCCATCCAGTACTCTTAACCATTAAGATACCTATAAAGTTGCAGTTTTTTGCTGAGGTTAGAGAATCCAAGACAAGATTCCAAGAATAGTGGTCTCCAATTTCCCAGGTCCCTAGCGGGCAACTGGTGAATTACAGAAAGAAGTCTGCTGCTTTGGTGTTCTGGGATGATTATGTTAGAGTTTGGCAGATGAATAAAGGTCAAGACCAACTGTAAGAAACCAACTTACTCTACTAGAGGTCTGCCAAGGAACAAGATATAAATAATCCCTCTCCTTCATTCATAGATGGAAAATTCCCAGAACATAATGCAGAGGGCCAAAGGCATTGATGTTGATAGTGGTGTTTAGAAGTTACTGATTCTAGAGAAGCTTTCAGGGAAGGAAAATCTTCCAGAGAAGGAGATTTTGATCTAAATGTGGAAGGAGATGACCAAAGGGGGAACATTCCATTAAGAAATACTTGAGAGGTGAAAGGATCAAATGAGGGGTGGTGAACATGTAACACCTGGATAAACACTGTACTGATGTTTGTGCAAGCTGTGAAGAGTGGAGGTTTTGGAAGTGGAGGTTCTGGACAGCTGCTCTGGGATATTTCTGGGAGGTCTGTACCCTTTACTTGGTTCTCTGATGCTTCTCCTTCAATTAGTTTTCAAATAAATGAGATTTCTTTGTATTTCTAGATGATGAGCAATGCCCTCCAACTGCCCTCTACCGTGATGATGTTCTCCTGCCGTCCAATCCTCACTTCTGTGGCCCTTAATGCTAATTTTGTGTCCTGGAAGAGTCGTACCAAGTACACCATTTCACCAGTGAAGATGAGGAAGTCAGGGGGTCGAGACCACACAGGTGGGAACAAGGACAAGGAGACATAAGCAGTAAAGGAGAAAACGTACTGGGAGCCTAGACCTGTATAACACATTTGTGCTTTATAAAGTGGAGAGGAATGTAATTAAGCATTTATTTTATTTTACTTTTGTTTGGTACTGGGGATCAAACTCATGACCTTGAGCTTGCCATACAGGTGTTTATGCTGCTGAGCTAAACCCCCAGCCTGTAATTAAGCGTTTATTAAGGGGTTCCTTCTGCATGCAGAACATCATTGGAGCCAGAGACAAAGCAACAGACAACTGACCATACAGAAGAAATGCGATGACAATTTCTTTTACTCCCTTCCAAAATTTTTAAGTCGAATGTATTTGAGTACATTTGACATGGGTCTTTGTTAACCTGATGAATTTAGTAATTCAAAATTAATGTATGTGCACATTTTATACAATTTTAGTAATCATCTTTTTTTTCTTTTTCTTTCTTTCTTTTTTTCTTTTTTTTGAGACAGAGCCTTGCTATGTAGTTCAGGCTGGCCTTGAGCTCACTTTGTAGCCTAGGCTGGTCTTGAACTCACAGTGATCCTCCTGCCTCAACTTCCTGCTGGGATTACAGTCACCACACCCAACTAGCAATCATCTATTTTTATTAAGATCCATGTAGATGTTGTATGTCCCCTACCCTAGTAAGCTATGCACATTTTTATTGTTTTTCTTTGTGCCATAATTTTGGGAAGCACTGCATTCTGGCCCTGCACAGACCTGTTCCCAATGTTGGGAGCTGAACCAGCCTAAACTAGATCATATCCTCTATCTCCACTATAGGCCACATCAGTGTCCATGGTATTGGTGGAGGCCACAAACAACGTTATCGCATGATTGACTTTATGCGTTTCCGGCCAGAGCAGGAGGCCAAGCCAGCACCCTTTGAAGAGAAGGTTATCAGAGTCCGCTATGACCCCTGTAGGCAAGTTTGGGATGTGGGATGTTAACTTCGGTGTGAATGTCTGCTGTGTAGCGTTTCAGAAAATGTGAGAGCTTCCTGGATTGTCTCCTTACTTGTCCATCCTGAACAGGTCAGCAAACATAGCTCTGGTTGCTGGGGGCAGCCGGAAACGCTGGATCATTGCCACAGAAAACATGCAGGCAGGTGATGTGATCCTAAACTCTAACCATATAGGCCGCATGGCAGGTAAGAGGTGGCTGCCAGATGTGTGAGCTGGAGGTTGCAAAGGTTGAATACCTGATGAACTGTGTCTTTTAGTTGCTGCGCAGGAAGGGGATGCACATCCTCTTGGGGCCTTGCCTGTGGGGACCCTCATCAACAATGTGGAAAGTGAACCAGGCCGAGGGGCCCAATATATCCGAGCTGCAGGTATGGGAAAAGGGACCTGGGTCCCACAATATGGAAAGGTTACTGTACCTAACATCACAGTTCTCAGAACCCATGGGCCCACATGGAAAGGGGGACATGAGGATGAATGCATATTGTGTTTTGACCTAAAAAATGGAAAACATTCTTCTTTGTTGTATCTGCCCCTAAAGGGCAAGGCAAGGGCAGCATGTGGGACGTGGCCCCAGGGGAACCCGACTCCTCCTCCTTCACTGTGGAGGGTGGCAAAGCTGCTCCTGCCTTCCCTAGGGACATGTGGTGTGCTGCTGAGGAAGGTGAACGGGACAGCCATTATCCAGTTGCCCTCGAAGAGGCAGATGCAGGTGTGTGGGGCACAGGGGGAGGAGTGTCTTAGCTCCAGGTGTGTTAGGGTGCAGGGAACTGCTTCCTGCTGGGTCTGTCCTTTGCCACATGCCTAAGCACGTTTCATCACAGTGCCTCCAGAATGGAATAAGGAACAGGGTCTTGTTTTCAACTATCCAAATTCCTGCTTAGGCTCAGCTGCACTGTGTCACACTCCCCAAGTGTGACAACCTCCCAGAGTCATGCTGACATCATTGCCAGGCCTCCTGTTTCCCCACCTGCCCAGGCCCTTGCATTCTACGCGTCTGCTTTCTCTGATAGGTTCTGGAGACGTGCACAGCTACAGTGGGCCGAGTATCCAATGTGGATCATAACAAACGGGTCATCGGCAAAGCCGGTAGGAACCGCTGGCTGGGCAAGAGGCCTAACAGTGGGCTGTGGCACCGCAAGGGGGGCTGGGCTGGTCGCAAGATTCGGCCACTGCCCCCTATGAAGAGTTATGTGAAGCGGCCTTCTGCTGCTGCCCAAAGCTGATATCCCTGAACTGTAATAAAATGCTCAATTTTTATGTTATTGGTGGTGTTTTTGGGTTTTTTTGTTTTGTTTTGTTTTGGAGAGCCATAGACTGGTCGTAGGTAAAAGGGGCAAACGGCCACTAGAGAAGAGAAAGGGGCAGTGGGATGCGGGAAGCACAGATGACCTCCAAGCTCCCAGTTGTATGACTTTGGGAAGCGTGAAGGCACTTCCGGCAGTGGGAAGGAGGATGGAGAGGAACAGGAAAGGGCGGCGCCAAGGAGGAATCCGCCTCGCTGAGGTGGCAGCAGGCTCCACCCCGCGCTCCGGCCCCCTGCTTTCCGCTGGGTCCGGCGGAAATGAGCGGCGGGGTGGGCAGTGGAGCCCCTGAACTGGGCCCAACGCGGGCAAGGACCAGGCCTGGTCTGTTCCCAAGGCCGCAAGCCCGGCGTTGTGACCCTGCCGGGGCCGTGTTCGAGCGCCGCGCACCCATCTCCCGCCCTGGGGACACGCCCCCGCCCGATCGTCTTAACCACCGCAACCACATTAGGGGCAGGCCTGCATCAGCTTCACCGTCTCCGACCCTGTGCGCCCCCAGCGTGGAAGACAGGCTCGCGTTCGAACCAGTGCACTTCTGAGGTGGCCAGAGACCCACCCCGGCC